>JACWBX010003849.1:6640-47581 GCA_014622435.1 Polypedilum pembai
GTTGGTTACTAAGATCTTTTGCATCATTTTTTGAATTTGAATTTGACTTGATCGTTATTTTTAGATCAATTTATTTTATTAAAAACGAAATTAAAAGAAAAGGTCGATTTATTGCATTAAAACATTCGACGCACTTTCATAAATTGAATTCCATGATTGAAAATAAAATCAAAACAATAAAGATGTTTTAAAGACGCAAGATTTCTTTGACGATATGAACTATCGTACGAAGTATTGTTTTTGCGATTTGAAATTTCGTGAAAAACATGAAAGTCATCCGTAATATGAATTTGAAAATCTGGATTGCTTCAGAAGACTCAGCAGTTCTTTATATGTGTTTTTTGTTTTATTTAATTTATTTTATTTGAATCTTCTGATTAGAAACGAATCAGTTAATTCTGTAATCTGATAATCTACACTGATCTGTGGCGACAAAAATGCGCTTAAGTACTCCGATCCGTGGTCGTGTACTTTCTATATCTTTTAAAAAATAAGCCTAGATTGAATATAAAAAATGGTAAGACATCATAATCTTAAGATATTCTATTAATGAAATGTAAATTTATAGTCTATAAAAGTCAATTTTGTTAAAAATATTGATTTAATGTTTTGACAAATTTCATCCTACATCATTAGTATTTTAACTCGATGCTCTCATTCTAGCCATTGGGTTTTGATATTCAAAATATATTTAAATCGAAAAGTGATCGAGTTAATTCAGCTGACTTGCACCCAAGTGAACCATGGATGCTATGTGCTCTATATAATGGACATGTTCATGTTATGAATTATGAGAATCAGCAAATGGTTAAAGATTTTGAGGTAAATGATGATATTATTTTAAGTTTAATTTAATAAGATAATTTTTGCTGTAGGTTTGTGTTCTGCCTGTTCGATGTGCCCGGTTCGTTGCGAGAAAAAATTGGATAATCACCGGATCAGATGATATGCAAGTGCGAATTTTCAATTACAACACATTAATAAAGATTCATTCTTTTGAAGCGCATACAAATTGCGTTCGTTGTATCGCTGTTCATCCAACACAACCACTTATTCTTACAAGCAGTAATGACATGCTAATAAAATTGTGGAATTGGGATAAACTGTGGGCCTGTCAACGAGTATTTGAAGGTCATTCACACAATGTTAAGCAGGTTGTCTTCAATCCAAAAGACAACAATACATTCGCAAGCGCCAGTTTGGATAGAACAGTAAAAGTGTGGCAATTAGGATCAAATAATGCCAACTTTACACTCAAAGGTCACGAAAAAGGAGTCAATTGTGTAGATTATTATCACGGAGGTGACAAACCTTATTTAATTTCTGGCGCTGATGATCGTCTCGTTAAAATCTGGGACTATCAAAATAAAACATGTGTACAAACACTTGATGGACATGCACAAAATGTATCAGCAGTTTCATTTCATCCAGAATTGCCGATCATGCTGACCGGTTCAGAAGATGGAACAGTTAGAATTTGGCATGCGGACACATGTCGTACAGAAACCTCGCTAAACTCTGTATTCGAGCGTGTTTAGACAATTTCATGTATGCACGGGACTAATAACGTTGCTCTTGGTTATCAAAAAGGCTCAATCATTATAAAAGTTGATAGAGAACTACCAGCAATGTCAATGGACATAAAAAGTAGAAAAATCTTTTGAGTTCGTGATTGTCAAATGCAACAGGTGAGTTTGCAGGCGTTGCCTGAAGGTAGCATTGTTAAAAACGGAGAAAGTTTGCCAATTGTTGTCGAAGATATAGGCGCATGTGAAATTTATCCACAAACAATCGCTCATAATCCAAATGGTCGTTTTGTGGTTGTTTGCGAATACATCATCTACAATACGATGTTTCTTATCGAGGTTTTTGGATCTGCTCAAGAATTTGTATGGGCTTTAAAAAGCAGTGAATATGCTATTCGTGAAAATAATGGAGCAGTAAAACTTTTTAGAAACTTCAAGGAAAGAAAGAGTTTTACTCCTGATCATGGTGCAAAAGGTATGCTAAAATAATCCCAATAAAATTTATGTTTTAACTATTAACCTAATCCTTTTAACATTTAATTCATTTCTCTCATCTACTTTGTGTTGTTGTTGTTGTATAGAAGGTGAAGATTCTATTTGTTTAATTTTAAGATGACATTTTTATTTTACATTACTGTTCTCAATTTAATTTTTTAATTACTTTTCATTCATATTATATAAATTTAGGAATATTTGACGAATATTTACTTGGTGTTAAAACATCATCTGAATTAACTTTCTACGATTGGGAGAATCTTGATTTGATTTATAGTATAGAAGTGCAGCCGCGATACGTTTATTGGAATGAATCTGGCTCTCTTGTATGTCTCGCAACTGATGATTCATTCTTAATATATGGTGTTGAGACGAAATTGTTCCAAAATTTAAGAGAAATAACATTCGAATTTCTCGATCAAGTAAATCAACGTGTAAATACAGGATATTTTGTAGGAAACTGTTTTATTTTCTTAAATTTATTTAATTACATAAAATATTATATTTCTTTCGAGCTTTTCAATATAACAGATTTAAGAGTTAACAAAAAGAGAATAATTAATTATAATCCAAAAACAAACAGATTGTATGTTTATGATCAAAATTTGAATGTCTTTAGTTATAATATTAATTATGAAGAATTATTGTACTTGACTCTCATTTCAGAAAAAAATTTACACTGTCTACTGAAATTTTAAAGTTGATGCCGAGAGAAAATATAAATATATTTGCAAATTTTTACAAAAAAGCAATTAAAAGAGTCGAAACAGAAATGGAAAATAATTAACATTTTCCGAATAAAAAATAAAATTTGAGATTCTTATATAAAAATTTATGATAATTAAGTCTTTGTGTTTTGTATGCCAACCACAGATTATTGTGTGAAGTTGTGATGTCACCACAAGTTTATACAAATGAAATTTCACCTAATTGGGTTGCTGGTGGTTATTGGACATCGCCTCAAAAGAAATATCTAAATTCTCTTCAAAATCAAACTTTGAAGCCAATGATATCTCGCAGCTCTTCACATTCATCTGGTTTAGGAACAACTGAGGGATCAGACAAGAATTCACGTGAAAATTCAATTTTACAAGAAGATGCTCTGTCAATTTTCTCTGATGCAACAAGTAATCGTAGACATTTTTTTGAGAAACCATCATCACGTACGCTCTTTTCTGAAACGCACTTCTTTAATCAACCTAAAATTCATAATAATTTGTTCAATAATACATTTGGCGGAGGCAGTAACAACGGAAGTTTAAGAAATTGTCAAATACCTTTTTTAAGTGAACTGAAATTTATTTTTTTTAAAGAAGACAATGTTGAGTTTTAAATGAATTATGCTATGATATTATTGTGTATAAAGTTACAATATGATCTTTAATGTAAAAAGTTTTTTTGTGAATAAAAAGAGATTTGTAAAAATTTAATTGCTTCTCAGTCTCTATCTTCTAAAATAAACACTTAAGATTAAAATTATGATAAATTTTCACACAGTTCTGAAGTAATTTCAAGAACAAACTTTTGAGACCAGAAATCATTTTCATACTTTTCTTCAATTTTTGTTAAAAATTTTTGATTTTTTAAGAATTTTTTAAAACATTTATGATTATTAACAATTATTCTTGGAATGTAATTTTCTATTGATAAAATGATTTTAAAATACTTTAAACAATTGTTTGGTAAACGAAAGTTATTTAGAAAATTTGAAAATTGGTGAAATTCAATTTCTGTTGTAATATTATGATAATAAATTAATATTTCTTTAATTTTCTGATTTTTTATCTCAAAAATTTCGTCTGTAATAGAATTTAAAGAATGAAATTTCAGTTTAATTTTTTCTACAATTGGAAATGCTTCGATGAATTTTTTGAATTGATATAAAGTAGGTCCACATTTTATCTTCACAGTTGTTACATGTTGACCAACTGATGCTAGATAGTTTGCTAAATTATCTATTACAATTTGGTCTTCATCAGGTTCAATATTGAGAGTAACTGTTTTTAATTTTCTTGATGTTTGGTTTATAGTTTGAAGCTTACAAAAGTTGAAATACTGAAAAAAAATCGTTTAGTTGTGGATGGATGACAAAATAAATTTAATCTGATGACTTACTTGATCTAAATCTAATTCAATATCTTTCTTTCCGTTTCGTGTTGCTTTAACTACATAATTATATGCAGGAGTGATGGTGCAATATTTTAATAATTCATTACCATTTACTGCTGAATTCAGATCAACATAAAAAACAGAATTATTGATATCATTGAATTGATGCTGATAGTGTTTTTGAACGTCTTTAAAGTTTTTAAACTTAGGAAAATTCTCGAGATTTGGAAAATCATTTTGAATTTTCTTTAGAAGTTTGTCTGTATCAAAAATATCAGTTCTAATTTGTAATGTCTTCAGATACAAGTTTAAATGTTGTGTTGAATAAAACGAATCATCAAAAGTTATCATTGAATCACTGTACCGATCCATGCTTAGATTTTCTATTTGATTTAAATGTTCAAGAATGATCAAAAGTTGTTCTTTGTATAGATATCCTGGTAGTGTCAAATAAAGTGATTTAAGTTTTGGAAATTTTTTATCTAATGATTCTGGAGGAATTAAGAATTTTCCAATAATTCTCAATGACTCTAGATTTGGCGGAACATATTTTAAAAAATTTAAAATATCTTGTTGATGAAGAGAGTCACCAACAAATCTTAATGATTTTAGAGAATTCAAATTTCCAATTTCCCTAAAGCATTGTATAGTCTTGTAGTATACACCAAAATATAGAGATAAAGACTCTAAATCTTTAAGATTTTTAAGAATTTCAATTAAAGCTTCTTTATCAATTTCTCGAATAGCAAGTGACTTAAGATATTTTTGAGATTTCATTAGAAAATCAAAATATTCATTTTCTTTTTACAAAATATCATCACTAAAATCTAACGATATTCTTATGTTCTTTTGTTCTAATATACTAAAAATTTCTAAATCATATATACCATGATATTTTGTTAAATTTTTAACATTTGAAAGAAATTTTAAAAAATATTGTTGGTTTTTTAAATCAAGATGAAGATAATGTAGTTCTAAAATTTCAGCATCAAAAACTTCTAAAACATCATTAAAATATCCATCAATTATTATTTTTAACTTTTTCAATGGAATCGAGTGCTTTCTATATTTGTTATGTGTCGGTAAATATCGATCAGAATCATTTAAAGTCAATGTCAATGTTTCAAGTTTTGGCATTAAATGAATATACTTCAATATATCCTTCTCACATTTCAAATCTTTAATCTTATAGCCATACAATTTAAGAAATATCATGAGTTTTTCATGATCAGTTTGAAAACAAAATTTAAATTTAGTAGAAATATTTGTACATCCTAATAAAAGCTCATCAAAGTTGAAATTTGGATTAATCTTGAAAAAAAAAAATATTTTCAGTTATTTTACGTTTTTTTCAGGTTTGTATAACAGTTTTTCACTTACAATTTTATCGGATGTAATTTTAAGGTTTATATTGTACTCATTTATTTTAGTATTTAATTCATAAAATCTTTTGCAAACTAATGATAAATTCTTATTGTCTTTTGCTTTAGCAAAGATTTTTAAAAGAATTTCATTAGGAAGGTAGCAAATATTTAATGAATTTTCCATTTTTTTTTAAAATAAAAAACAATTTTTTTCTGAGAACTTGTTTTATTTCAACTGTGTTATCTACTATACTAAAATATTCTTTATGTTAAATTTAGATAAATCTCGAGACAGGTAGATTAAAATATTGAAAAGTATTTTTATTTATGATTAATAAATGGGTGATTCTTCAAAAATGTTGAATTTTTTGAAAATTCCTTCAATTCAATCTTTTTACTAGTTGACGGCAACAAATTATCATCACATGATGAACTTTCCACATCAGGGCATAATTTTTTAGCAAGAAAAACGTATTAGAGTTTCGGAGAGATGAAAAAGGTTTTCTCTTTAAAGGAGCCAATTGTTATGTGTTTTTTCAAGTTCATCAGATGACACATTCTTTTTTAACAAAGCGTTCTCCTTTTCCAAGTCATTTATTTCCTGTTGGAAAGTTTCATTTTCTTCAGCAATCTTTTTTATTTTCTTCTTCAATTCAGAAATTTCCCTTTTTAATTCTTTTTCTAGTGATTCTTTCTCATTTTTCAACGTTACAATATCTTCAGCAGATCTACGAAGAAAAGTTTCTAATGTTTGACAATTAAAACTTAAAAGTTTCTAATGTGCAGTTCTTCCTCCAGCTCAATTATTCTATTTTTGCCGTCTCGTGCACTTTCATCAGATGTAATTTTTATGAGAAACTCGTCTTCTTTAATATTTTCTGGTACAAAAACGTCAATAATTTTGACATCATTATTGTTCTTTTCTGCCATTTTTTCCATTTTCGATGCAAATTTTAAATCTTAAGATTGTATAATAAGATTTAGGTATTTTGTTAGTTGAATTAACACTGCTTACCACTCAAGCTAATTTTTAGCTAAATATTTTGATCTTTTATTAAAATAATTTATTTTTTAATTCTGAATAAAAAGCTGTAAAAAGCAAATATTACTGTGTAAAATACTCTTTATTTCATTCATTTTGGACAATGGAGAAAATTTAATTTCTTGATGGTGCAGTATGTTCAATAAATCATAAATAAAAAAAAATACAAAGAAATTTTGAATCTTATTCAGCAAATTCCAAATTTAAATGTTAATATTTTCTTCAATGTTAATATTTCAAATTGTAATTAGTAACTAATTAGTACTACAGAATGGTATATTAACATCTATTCTAAGTTATCATAGTTTTAAGAAATAAGCGATCAAAAACGAAAATGACGAAATTTTTTTTTGCGTTTACTCAAATAGAAACCAGATAATCAACTTTAAACATTTATGATTCGAATATTCGGCACAAAGCTTCTTTCTCTACTCGACAACGAATGCTGGAACTATAATTGATGAAAAATTCGAATTCAAGAGTTTTAAAATATCATTACCGTCTTCTCACGAGAAAGAGCCTCGGCTCTTTTTCTATTCGAGGGAAAACGATAAATGTTTGAGTGTTAAGTGTTTCAAACGCTAAAACATAATTTTTAAAATTTTTAGTGCTTAGCACTTAATAATTAAGCATTTTAATGTTCAATATAGTTTTTTAATGTTTAGATGCTCATCATTTAATGTGCAGACTTTTACCAAAATTTATTATTTTCGCTATTTGTCTAAGTGTCTTTGAAAAAACTTTAACTCGAGAATAATAATAATAATAAAGAATATAAATAATAATTTCTTTATTTTACGAATTTGCTAATAGACACTGATCTGTAATACCAAAAATTCGCTTTAATCAAGGACAATGCACATGTACTGATAAATTTTTAATTTTAAAAAATGTTTGAAATACGACATGATTTATTTATTTTCAATTAGTATACAAAAATATTCTATTAATTAGTTTCTTCCTGTTCATATCCTTCAACTTTCATATCATTAAGTCCTAATTCTTCATTTTGCTCAAATGATCTATGATAATGAATTATCTTTAAATTTATATCAGGTTTTCCATCATCAGTCAAAGCTTGAACATAGCTATTACCAGTTGGATCATCTAAAATTACTGTAACTTCTCGTTTGCCATTCAAAACGTTTTGAAATTCTTCAAGGAATCTATTTAAAAAGAATTAGTATTTTTCCTCAAAGAACAACGTCAATTTACTTACTTTTCCATTCTTTCTTCACTATCTTTATCAGCTGAATCTCTAAATATAGCACTATTTTCTGACAGCTGTTCTTTCATAGCAGTTAAGATGCCCTCAATTGTTGTAAATCTTCCACCAAGAGCTGATGGACCAACTTCTACTTGCAATTCGCGAATTGCTAAATGACAATGTTCTGATTTTAAAACATCTCTAGAGAAATCTTCACGTGATGTGACTTTAACTTCAATTTTTACTCCTTTTTCTTCAATTCCGCCGCCTGATTTAACTTCATTTGTTTTTAATCCACAATGATCACATACAGTTGCCATTATAACAACTTCTTTGAAGTGTGGAATTTTAGTCATTTTCATATTTGTTTCGCATTCGGACTTGCATTCAGGACAATTTGTTTGAAACTGCAAAATACATTTCAGAGTTATTTTTAATAATTCACATATTTTAAATTCATTCAAAATTACCTGCAAAACTTCGCCATGAAGCTCTTCAAGTGGCCAAGCACCCTCTGGAATAGGCTTTAATTTTTCATTATTCTCATTTTGCTCTTGCACTTCTTTGTCTTTTTCATCTTCAATTTCATCACGATCAAATATGCCTAGCAAATGATTCTGATCTTTGTTTCTTGAATAATTTGTAACATGCATTTTTGGATCAGCTTGTGGTGCACAAAGATTTTCGATATAAGCATCACCAGAAATATCATCTAATATAAGAGTAAATGGCTTTTTAAGCTCTTTCAATTCTTCAAGTTTAGCTATGAAGGCATTAATTTGCTCTGCAGCATCTGGATGCTCGGCTTTTCTTCTGTCTTGATCTTGCGATAAGCCATTAATCACACGATCGATTATTCCCTCGACTGTTGTAATTTCTCCTTTTTGAGATTTAGCTGGGATTTCAAAATCCAATTCATCAATTCTAATAGAGCTATAGTCAGATTTACATACTCGCCGATTAAGATCTTTCTCTTCATTTACTGTAAGTTTTATTTTAATTCCTTTTTCTTTAATTTCAGCGCCGGATTGAATTTCATTATTTTGATAACCACAGTCTTCACAAGTAAAAGACATGATAACTACCTCTTTGTAGAATGGAATTTTAGTTAGAAGCAAACGTGTTATGCCCTAATAAGAAATATATTGTAAAAAGATTGCTATTTTGAAATTGCATGATTTTTTGTTTACTCACTGTTTTATAGCAATTCATGCATATTGACTCGATTTCTGTCGTACCCAAGTCAGGATCGTCTGCATTAAGATTTAAATAAATTGGCTCTGCTGATTGAGTGGCCATTATAGATGCTTTATTAATTTAATCTTGACAAAGATATTTTTTTAGAATAAATTCAGGTTAAAGAAATTTTGAGTTTTTGTGCGTTCACATTTTTTGGCGAGCTTATTATTTTGGAAAACACTTTTGTTTTAAAAAAAAATTGATTTTAAAAAATTTAAATTCAATTTTGACGACAAAATAAGTATTTAAAAATAATGGAAGAACCAGGAACTCAACGATTAACCAACGATGATTTCAGAAAATTGTTATCTACTGGATCAAAATGTGAGTGTTTTATTTTTAATCAAAATTGTTACTTTCTTCTAATAAATCTTTAAATATTTAGCTGGATCTACTGCTGCATCGACTCCAGCTGTATCTAAAACACCATCAAGTTCAAAGAAATCATCAGCAGAGAAACACGAAGCACGAAAAAAGAAAAAAAGTTTTTATGCACAACATAAGAAAGCAGATGAAACTTCAACTATTCTCTCTGAATTAAGTGAAAAATATCGAGATCGAGCTAAAGAGAGACGAGAAGGTCAAAATGATCAAAGTTTCGATCCAAGAACATCAACTAGCGGTTACAGAGCCGTTGCGCCTGAAATGGGAGGAATGGATGCAGCTGAACGTCGTAGAAAGATGATTCAAGAATCGAAATTTCTTGGTGGTGACATAAAATACACTCACTTGGTATGTACTTAAAAACAATTGTTTTAAAGTGATATTATCATACACTTAATGGTTTATGGCTTAAGCATTTAATGTTTGTAGCTTCCAGTGCTCAGCACTTAATGTTTGATTGTTTAATGCTCAGCACTAATTTTTTAACCATTTGTGCTCAGCACTTGTTTATTGCTCAACACTCAATGTTTGAATGATTTTGTGCTCAGCTCTTAATGTTTTATTGTTTTGTGCTAAACATTTAATGACATAAAATTATTTTTTCATCACGTTTTCTTAGGTAAAAGGTCTCGATTATGCATTGTTACAAAAAGTACGAAGTGAAATTGTACATCAAGAAAAAATGCAAGAGGTTGAAATGGAAAAGATTGTTGAAGAACAATTGGAAAAACAAGAAAAAATGGAGAGTATTGAAGAACAAGAGTCAGATGAGATGCAAATTAAGACAGTTATGGGTTCGAATATTCATAGATTGATTACGTTACAAAAATCGAAAACTGTTGAAAGAAATGAGATGTTTAATCCTGGACGAATGGCTTATTTAGTCGAGCTTGAGGATGAAAATGCAGAAACTGATATTCCGACAACCATTATTAGATCAAAAGCAGAAACAGCTAACTATGCAGAACTCAACACATTAAATAGCACTCATGATATAGTAGTCAACAAATTGGCTCAGATCTTTTCGTATTTAAGACAAGGTGGTAAAAAGAAGAACAAGAAACGTGACAAAGAAATATTCAGAATACCTGAAGAGAAGCCATCGTCATCCTCAGCAGTAACAAAATCAAGTTCATCATCTAGTATTTCATCTAAACCCAAGCACAAAGAAGAAGATTCAATTTATGGTGACATTGGTGATTATAAACCATCTTCATATCACAGAGAAAAGAAAAGATATGATGACGATCGAGATGATCATGATCATCGGAAATCATCAAGTAGCAGCAGCAGCTCGAAAAAGAAAAGATCTTATTTCGATAAGCCAAATGAAATTGAAGAAATTGTTGCACCAGCACCACCTAAATTGTCATCACAGCTTATTTCCAAGTTGAATGCTCCCGAAATTGATGGATATGCAGAATGTTATCCTGGTTTAGTTGAAATGGATGATGCTGTGTGTGATTCTGATGAAGATGCAGATTATTCTAAAATGGATAAAGGAAATAAGAAGGGACCTATTGGAAGATGGGATTTCGAAACACAAGAAGAATATTCTGAATATATGAGTACAAAAGAAGCACTACCTAAAGCTGCTTTTCAATATGGAGTTAAAATGTCAGAAGGAAGAAAAACAAGAAAAAATAAAAATGAAAATCAAAAACTTGATCAAGAATGGCAAAAAATTCAAAAAATTATTACAAAACGAAAGGGTGATGGTAGTTCGAGTGGAGTTGACTTCAAAAAATCTAAACATTAAAAACTTTCGCTTTTATTTTAAATTTTTCCATAAAATTTTTCTTTATTCTCATGAGTTTAATTCATGCTTTACTTTCTTCACTTTTATATATCCTTAATAATGCCTAAATGTGTTTTAATAAAAATATGAACGGAACAAACTACATATATATATTTTATTGAGATGAATGTCACTGTAGTCATCATTGCATCCATTCAATTGAAGAAGCTCATTTAAAAACATTATAAACTGCACTACATGTTGTTGTTCCATTTCAATAATTCTTATCTTAATGTATCAAACATTAATTTCTTCTTGCTTTTTACTTCATCATGATCAATGTGGTTATCAATCTATTTATGCATATATGAATAAAATCTACAAATTATAAACTTCTCTTTTAGAATTATTCCTCTTTTTCTTTTTTCAGTTTTTACTTAACATTTCGAGGAATAATGATAGAAAACAAAAGAAAAATTAAAGAAATTCTTTTGTATGATCTAAAAGATTACTTTTTTATTAGTTATTTACCCAATATTTAAATTTTTTCATTATTACGATTAAGAGTTGATCATTTCAGCAATAAAATAGTTTTTCAATATGTTTTGTGTGTGGATTATAAGTATGAATGCCGTTAGGAGATTCATTTGATCATCAAATATATTGCCATTCGAAAATTGAAAGTGATCAAATGAATTTCCCTCTGGTTGTATCCAATGATAAATTGATTTTTTTTTTTGTTTCTTGAATTAAAGTGGAGAAAATTGGCCACACAGAGATATATTAATATGTAATTAATAAAATGAAAGATAAAGAAATTTGATAATGTTACTTTCATTATTAATTAGAAATCGCATTGTGCATTATGTGCTACATAATAAATTTTTTTTATTAATAAAAAGCTTCACAAAAAAATATCATTTAATTATGCAAGATGAAGAAGAAATAGTGCGGAAATCGTCATAAATAAAAATGTTGGCATCTTTAAATCTTCTTTTGTTGAGTTATGTCAATTATCTCAATACGACTTTTGTACTATTTCTTCTTCATCACCACATATGTGTTTGCTAGTTAAATATATTTATAATATATCATTGTAAAAAAAGTTCTTTAAAAATAGAAGACAAAAATAATAAAATTATAAAAATTTTAAATTGCTGCGATTTCTGCGTTGAGAAAGGAAATGAGAAAGGGAATTGATGAGCATCTGGCACAAAAATCAACACAAAAATGTGTTGCTCATCCTCACATATGTGTCTTCTGCTCACACCTTTTAAAAATAAATATTTAAAAAATTATTCTTTACATAAAATTGTGTGTGTTCATTATTATCATAGATATTAGTTATATGGCTCCATCGAATATTTATTTTTTTCACAGAAATCAAAAAAAATTTATGTAAAATTATTAGCGAATTATTTAATATATGCATATATCAAATCTAATAGTTGTAGGGAGGGAAGAATTTTTCCTTTCTGTTTCAATTTCACTTTCCTTAAATTATCGACCCATTACTGTGTTTAATAAGAATATAAAAAATGCCCCGCAAAATAAAAGGTTTAAATAACTTTTAACACACTCTCTAAAGTTTCTTTTTCTTTTACTACTGAAGAATCAAATTTAATTACCATTTCACGTGATCATAAAACTTTCATCTTTCTTTTTATCTTTCAAAACTTAAAATTTTCTTATTTTCACTTTTGTATTTTGCTCAAAAATCCGAAATGATCCTCATTTTCATCACACATGTATATTCTTTTACGAACGCATGCACGCACATGTTATCTGCAGATTATATTTTCGAGAAAATCATGATGATGATTATTTATATGTGGGGAGAGCATTAAAGAGTTATTTTATGGTGTTTTCAATGTTTGTTTTAATCTTAATTTCAGAGTTTTCATTCAGTTCAAGGCCGTTTTGTGTTTGTTTGTTTGTTTTGCTGTATGTGCCTGCATATTTTACGGTATAATTTCATTGCCACATTTTGGAATACACATGTGTCACTTATAATACTAACTGAAGAGATCTCATTTTATTTTTCGCGCATATAGCTATGATTGAAAACGATGAATCACACCGGAGTTTTTTTTTTTCATAGGAAATTGCATTGTTTGGTATTATTCATTGTTGTTTTGATATATTGTAAAAAAAAATTATTGTTTCTCTCGAGCTTTCATGCTTTTTTTTCTCATTATATCTCTCCCTGCACACATTTTAACTGTATATATGCATTACGTTGATATCTTCAATTTTCACAAAAACACTATTTTCAACAATTAAACTTTTTTTTTCACAAATGTAGTGGTGATGATGATAATTATATATTTTTTTGGTGTTATCAATTTATCAATTGTGTCATAGAAATATGCAAATGCTGTTGTTGCTATTTATAATAATATCAAGGGCAAACAGTAGGGTCAAATAAAAGAAGTAGTAGAAAGAGTTGCAATAGTTGATGTAAATGCGTCATGTATGATTTTATGTGTTACTGCGATAAGGAGTGACATATATAGCAGGAAACAGTCCCTTTCTAGAGCCAATTTCGCCCGTCCACCAATGCTCTTCAGATCGATTTGTTACTGTAATGACATCACCTCGTCTAAAGTCCAGTTCACCGCTCTCTTGTGCAGTAAAATCATAAAGTGCTTGCACTAGAATTTCTTCAGGAACCATGTCTCGCAATTTAACATCTTGTGAGCGTGAAACAGATGCAGTTCGGTGATATTCAACTAATTCATTTAAAGAATTAAATTTGACCACCCACAAGAAGAATTTTCCTTGATTATCGCGTAACACTTTGAAATGTTGAACACCATCGGAGCACTTTACTGAAAGTGAGAAATCACCAGGACTCGATTCACTAATTCGGATCAAAAATGCACCATCATGTTTATTGGACAGAAGTTTTTCGGCATCAGCTAAAAATAGTAACAAGTAGATGGCATGAGTTAGTGAATGTTCAGTATTAATGATTTGTTTAATCTAAATATTTCTTCTGTATAAAATAAAATAACACCCAATGACTACATACCTCGTGTAATTCGACCATAATACCAATCATGATTTTTCATCTCTATATAGTTGCTTGGAATTAAACCCTCTTTTCCGTCTAACTCTGCTCTATACCAATTCATATCATCCTCCATATTAAGAATTTTTAAAATTTGTTGTTTACGGAAACTGAGTTCATCTTCAGCTGTCGCATTAAAATCGTGTTTTGCAATTGCTTCCATTTTTTCTTATAAAATATTTAATTTTTAAATAGGGATTCGGTATTTTGAGATGAGATGAGAGAGATTTGTATACAGACACTTTACAATAATAAAATAAATTTTATTTTATTTTATTCTTCTTCTCTAATTTGTTGTCAAATTGTGGCACAATGAGAGCAAGAAAGATGAAAGAGAAGAAGATGTTGTATATGTGTATATCTCTTGCACTATAGGATCCTGTCGAGAAAAAAAAATAAGTTTTAAGAAGAAGGAAAGAGAAAACGAAAAAGAAAAGATTTAGATTTTTTCTTCTGCGTTCACGTTTGCGATATGTATATATGTGATTCAGTGTCTGAAGAAGTGAGTGAGTGAGTGAATAAGCAGGCGAGCAAGTAAGTAAAAAGAAGAAGTTGTGGTGGTATGTAGTAGGAAGGAGAGAGAAAAACACACAAAAGAAGATGTAAAAAAATCGACAAAATGTATAGATTCTTTTTTAAAACTAAACTCTATATGAAAGATTGAGTATATAAGAAGTGATTAGAGTATTAAAATATTGACATAAATAGATATTCTGAAGCAAAAAATAAATGTTTGTGATAATGAAGCTCAAGTGGATTAGTTCGAAAATATTCTAAAAATTCCACAAAAATATGATTCATGTAAGGATGTATTCATAATTTACGTACAGCATAAATGCAGTTTTCATCCTCTTATATACATACATACATTTTATGCTTTAAATGAAATAATGGAATGTCTCAGAAAAATATTAGTCATCACGAAATTTTTTTTCAGAAATCTATTTTTTCACTCAAAAACTCAATAAAACCACCAGTTTGATTATCACTCGTTCTATTCATCAAACACTGATCAATTGTCTATTGTTTCATACAAGATTCTAAATCGTGCAAGTATGGAACGTAATATAAGAACAACGCCAATATGAAAATGGCAGGCCGAAAGCTAGAAGTTTTAGCTCAAAATTTCACTACAAATTGATATTACTCACTTTAAAATTATATTACACTATGAACTTTAGATTGTTGTCAATTTAATAAATCATAAAAAGTTCATTAATTGTCACTTATTCCTTTTTTAAAATCACTTTGATTTTTTATCGTCCCGAACTAAAAGTTTTTTGTGTGATACTGAATCTATATTGAAACTGAAACAGGGCAAAATCAAGTTCTTTTGAACCACTATATAAATTACAAGATTTAAAGAGTGTTTCATATTCCATAAAATTTCATTTTTCTGTAATTTGCAGAAAGGGAAAAAAGTGTTTTGAAGTGAGTTGAGTGAAAAACTAAAGACATGTCACTAAAATTAACAAAAGCTGACTTAGAACGCATTCCGGAACATATAAACTTTTCGCAGGAGGAAGAGAATGTTCTGAAATATTGGAATGAAGAGAAAGTATTTGAAAACTGTTTAAAACAATCGAAAGGAAAGCCGAGGTAAGAATTTTGTGAAATATTTTGCTAAAAGGTTATGAAATTTTCTCTAAAATTGCATTATACAATTAAATAGATATACTTTCTATGATGGACCGCCATTTGCTACTGGATTACCTCATTACGGACATATTCTAGCAGGAACAATTAAAGACATTGTCACTAGATATGCACATCAGCAAGGCTATCATGTTGAAAGAAGATTCGGATGGGATTGTCATGGACTTCCAGTTGAATTTGAAATTGATAAAAATCTCGGCATCAAAGGACCAGATGATGTTCAAAAAATGGGCATTGCTGCTTACAATAACGAATGTAGAAAAATTGTCATGCGATATGCAAATGAATGGGAACAAATTGTTGGCAGATTGGGAAGATGGATTGGTATGAATGAAAATGTTTTTTAAATTGCTGACGCAATATTGAAAAATTTTCTTTTAGATTTTAAGAATGACTACAAAACTCTTTACCCTTGGTTCATGGAGTCAGTGTGGTGGGTTTTTAAGCAACTTTATACAAAAGGAATGGTTTATCAAGGAGTAAAAGTTATGCCGTATAGTACAGCTTGTACTACTCCATTGTCAAACTTCGAATCTGGTCAGAATTATAAAGATGTTCAAGATCCAATGGTGTTTGTTTCAATGCCACTAATTGGAGATAAAGATAAAACTGCTTTGATTGTGTGGACAACAACTCCATGGACACTACCTTCGAATATGTCTTGTTGTGTTAATCCAGAGCTCACTTATGTCAAAGTTAAGGAAAAAGCAACTGGTGCTATTTATATTGTCATGGAATCACGAGTTGAGTACGTGTTCAAAACAGCTGATGCAGTTGAAGTTTTAGAAAAATTTCCTGGAATAAAATTAAAAGGACTTTGTTATGAGCCACCATTTGATTATTTCAAAAAATACAAGGATACAGCTTTTCGTGTCTTATGCGATAATTATGTCACAGAAGGATCAGGCTCGGGCATTGTTCATCAAGCACCATACTTCGGTGAAGACGATTATCGCGTTTGTCTAGAAAATAATGTTGTTAAACGTGATCAAGAAATTATTTGTCCACTCGATCCTAATGGTAGATTTACGAAAGAAGTTACTGATTTTGAAGGCCAATATGTGAAAGATGCTGACAAGAATATCATGAAAGTACTAAAAGAAAGAGGACGTTTAGTTCGTTCAGGTCAACACATGCATAGTTATCCATTTTGTTGGCGTTCAGATACACCATTAATTTATAAAGCCGTTCCATCGTGGTTTGTTCGTGTAGAACACATGACCAAACAACTGCTTGCTAGTTGTGCACAAACTTATTGGGTGCCTGATAATGTCAAAGAAAAACGATTTGGTAATTGGCTTAAAGAGGCAAGAGATTGGTATGTTAATTTTTATTTATTAAACATTTGATTATAATAAAAATTCTTTTTTGTAGGGCTATAAGTCGCAATCGTTATTGGGGAACACCAATTCCTTTATGGATGTCTCCATCCGGCGATGAAATTGTCTGTATTGGCTCAATTGAAGAACTTGAAAAGTTATCTGGAGTTAAAGTCACTGATTTGCATCGTGAATTTGTAGATGTCATTGAAATTCCATCGAAAATTCCTGGTAACCCGCCTTTGAGACGTGTTCCAGAGGTCTTTGATTGTTGGTTTGAATCTGGTTCTATGCCTTATGCTCAACAGCATTATCCATTCGAAAATCCACAAGATTTTCTCAACAATTTCCCAGCTGATTTCATTGCCGAAGGTATCGATCAAACTCGTGGTTGGTTCTACACACTTCTTGTTATCTCAACAGCGCTCTTTAATAAGCCACCATTCAAAAATTTAATTGCTAATGGACTTGTACTTGCTGCCGATGGACAAAAAATGTCGAAAAGAAAGCAAAACTATCCTGATCCAAAGTTATTAGTTGACAAATATGGAGCTGATGCAGTTCGTCTTTATCTCATTAATTCGCCAGTTGTTCGTGCTGAGAACTTAAAGTTCAAAGAAGAAGGCGTTCGTGATATAATCAAAGATGTATTTCTACCTTGGTTTAATGCTTATCGATTCTTATTCCAAAATATTCATCGTTTAGAGGCAGAAGAAAAAGTTGTGTATAAATACGATCCAAAACGTCGTGAACGTGAAGGATCAGACAATATAATGGATATTTGGATTGCAAGTTTCAAAGAATCACTTCTAGATTTTATTGCACGAGAAATGAAAGCTTATCGATTATACACCGTTGTGCCTCGTCTCACAAAATACATTGATCAATTGACTAATTGGTATGTTCGCATGAATCGTCGTCGTCTAAAGGGAGAAGGTGGAATCAAAGATTGTTATAATGCACTTGATACTCTTTATGATGTTTTGATGGCTATGGTTAAAATGATGGCACCATTTACACCATTTTTGACAGAATACATGTATCAGCGTTTAAGACTTTTAGATGATAATGCTACAAATGGAAGTGTTCATTATGAAATGATGCCAACAGCAAATATGGCAATTATTAATGTCAATATTGAGAGAGCTGTTTCGAGAATGCAAGCAGTTGTTGAACTAGGTCGTGTTATGCGTGATCGTCGTACTGTACCAATCAAATATCCATTAACTGAAGTCGTAGTTATTCATCAACAACAAGAGTATCTTGACGATGTTAAATCACTACAAGAATTCATTACTGGAGAACTTAATGTTCGATCGATTGTCTTGAGTCAAGATAAAAAGAAATATGGTGTTACATTACGTGCTGAACCAGACAGCAAACTTCTTGGAATTCGACTTAAAGGCGATGCTAAAGTTGTTTCACAAAAGATCAGAGAATTGACAGACAATGAAATTCAGGAACAGTCAAAACGTGGTTATTTTGAAGTTGCTGGTCATCGATTAGAACTGAATGAGGTTCGTGTAATTTATCAATTTGGAGGCGAAACAGCAAAGGAAATAGGAAAAGATGCAGACTATGAAGCACATAGTGACAACGATGTTCTCGTTTTGCTAAACATGAAACCTAATCAAGAACTTGTTGATGAAGGTCTAGCACGTGAAATTATCAACCGAGTACAGAAACTTAAGAAGAAGGCACAATTGATTCCTACTGATCCTGTTATTATTACATTCAGTGTGTCCAATGCAAACAGTGACATAATGAGAATTGCAAAGAGTCATCAAGCTTTCATTGAAAATGTAATAAAATCAAAATTCGTAGAACATGATGCATCAGCTGATAAGCGTGAATTATTAATTGAAGAGACTCAAGAATTAAAAGACGTTCAATTGCG
The DNA here is from genome assembly GCA_014622435.1 of Polypedilum pembai. Lineage (NCBI taxonomy): Eukaryota > Metazoa > Arthropoda > Insecta > Diptera > Chironomidae > Polypedilum > Polypedilum pembai. The sequence continues at coordinate 25,690 of JACWBX010003849.1, forward strand.
TTTAAAAATTACTGGACTCAAAGAGCGTTCTGTGCCAAAATTGCCATGGATCAACATTGCTGTTGCTGATGATATTGAATTGCGATATGTTGAGAATAAATCTGCACGCTCAGCATCATTCAATCTCGAGGATTTCAATGGAAATTTGCTCACTTTAGATCGATTGAAAGAAGAAATTGAAGGTGTATTTGGAATTTATAGAACCAATTATATTATCACTCTTTCATTGAATGACAGAAAAGAGTTGGATAAGGTGACTAAAGAGTTATCTGGAAAGACACTGTTTGTTGTAAAAGGCGCTAAAAGCACAGTGGCATCACATCTTCTTAAAAAAAATTATCCATTTAGTAAATTTACGAACAAAACTGTAAATGGAAAAGAAGTCACAGTATATCTCGAGAATCCTGCAAACTAAAAACTGTATTTTTAAGTAAACAATTTTTACATAACGCTGTTATTGAATTAATGAAATAAAAAGATTTTTTTGTTCATTGCAATTCATTTGGCTTTTCTTAATAAATTGCCTACGATTTTATTAACTTTTAGTGGACGATAAGCTGGCATTGGTGAGCTTTTATTAACTAGAGAAGGATCATCGAATTTTGCTAGCGATATAAAGTCGGAATTATCTTCAAATTCCATCTTAATATATTCTTCTTCTTTATTAGGCACAAATTCAGGAGATGAAGATGATTTTTTTAGATGTATGATCTCTGGCGTTGTAGTTTTGATTACTTTTTTCTTTCTCTTAATTGATACATTCTTGCTACTTCTGATTATATGATAATGCTTCAATAGTTCTTCATGAATATTCAAATTTCTGTAAAAATCATCTACAACTTCAGAATTTTTCAAACTCCATATTATTGCAGGGACATTTAATAGCTTTTTAGTGTGATCTTTCATTTTCGATAATATGATGATCTTTATATTTGAGTTTTTAGCAAATGCCATAGAGATTAAATGCTTGCCAAACCATTTTGGTGTGATTTCTTCAGCAATCGCTACTAATGTTGCGTTCAATTGTGAATTGCTTTTGAGATGCCGGAGTGTTGATTCAAGTCCAATTGTGAATAGTTTCTTATTTAATTCATCATTTGACAGAAATCTGAAATTCAGTTATTTAGAAAATTAATTTTTTAGTGCATAATGCATTTGTCACTGAGCGCATTTTTGTTTGAATTTTAAAATTGCACAAATCGAGTCAATAAATTGCAATTTGCAACTATTATTTGTGCAATTTTCGGGTATTATTGAATAAAATTAAACAATTTGTATACATTAAACAACTTACTGATTGAGTATTTTTAAAAATTTTAAAGTATTTTCTTCTGAAAGAACTGGCCAATAATCTGTGACATTTTTAACTAGCACTGTTTTAGGAGCCTTAGCTTTCTTTGCTGAGCTAAGAGTATTCTTTGTGTCATTAGCAGTAAGTTTAATATTCTTTCCCATGTTTTGAGTATGAAAGTTTTGTTTTGATTTTTCATAAACTTTTTCACAAAAGTAGCAGTCCCCCAAATTTTTACGCTTTATCTGAAATCCAAGCCTCAATTAAATTCAATTTAATACAAAATCACAGAAAAATTTAAGAAAAAAACACTTTGTAATCAAATTTTCGCACAAGCAGAATTGCAACACAATAATGAGCCTAACTATAAGAAGCAGAACGGTGAGTGAATGATCCGAAAAAATTCGCGTCTTTGAAAAAAGAATCTTTGTATTATTGAAGCTAAAAATAATGGTTGTTTTTGATTACAGTCTCAAAATGATCCGACAGCTGACTTCTGGGCAAGGTTGCAGCAAGAATTCGGTGAGATTCCCATTCTGATAAGAATGATATTAGAACTAAATGGCTTCGAATCGCTGCGCTCACTTCGAACTATAAAATGGTATGCCAATAATAAGGACGAGAGAGATTCCTTTTTTAGAGCTCTCGAAGAATCAGTTCAAGGTACTTAAATTAAAACATTTTAGTAGATTCCATGAAGAAGTTTTAATTGATTTATAATTAAAGGTTTAACTGAATTAGATGATGACGATCCAACAAAGATTAGTTTCCGTGAGGAGCTAAGTAGAAACAAACAGTCGATGGAAAAATATAAACTAAAACTCGGGCATAAAAGTCTCATAATCGATCTCTGCCATGAAATACAAAAATCAAATATAGATGAGCTAGACACTCCACAATACACTACAACTACCACTACCATTTCAGTACCTGAACTAAAAAGGCAGTCATTTACTGAAGAATTGGTTGTAAGAAAACATCAGACTGGCAGTGAAGAACATGGATATTCGAGAGAAGAAGAATTTCAAGAGGAATTACATGATAACGATGAAGATAATAATAGATCACATTCGCCACCAGTTAAGCGAATTAAATTAGATAGTGTAAATGAAGAAGAAACTGTAGAATCAAATGCAATCCAGTATGTATATGAAGATGAAGATGGGAACCAATTTATTGATCAAGAGTACATTGATGATGACAGTGAAATTGTCGAGTATCATGAAATTACAGACGATACAAATGGTATTTATACAGCAGAGCAAATTGTGAAATCAGAGGCTGATCATTTTGAACAGAATGATGCAATTTATGAGATGGTTAATTACAACACTTCAGCTACTGTGAAAACAGAAAAGAGTAAAAAGCCAATTCACATGTATACAGAAGAATTTCTTCAAATGCAATTACAATCTGGACGAATTGGAACACCAGGTAGAAGACGACCAAAAATACAGAAAAACTATTCTGACACTGAGGAAGGATTACTTGAACGTTGGGCAGATTTAGTACGTCAAAGTTGTGAAGTAATTGTTCCTCATGATCTCCTATCGCAATATGATTTGAGTCAAATTGATATTGTTAAAATTTCGCCTAATATCTGGGAAGTCAAATGTCCAATGTGCAGCAAAAAGTTGAGACTTCAACTAACACATGAAGGAAAATATGTCAACTTTAAGCGATCGAATTTCGAACGTCATCTAAGAATTGTGCATTTCAAACAGATTCAAGTCTTCAAGTCAGAAGAGGTGTTACTTGAAGAAATTTCTACTGATTAAATTTAGACTAAAGTTTATTGTACCGAAATAAAGTTTTGTTTTGTCATAAATAAGAGAGTGTGTAACGTATTTTTTATTATTAAAAGACAGATGCATGCAATTTGGAGAGAAGCCAAGATAGGACAGGGTTCGCCATATATGAAAGCGAAAAAAATTTGTCTCACAAGTTTGTTTTTATTAAAATTCGCGTTTATGTGATTGTATCAGTATTTATAAATCTGTAATCATATTGTGAAATGCCTAGGAAGAAAAAAGAAACGACAACGCCAGTTAAGAAGGAGGTAAATGTGGATGGAATTTGTTAAAAGTGATGATATATGAAATTTGTCAACAAATATTGAAGCGATATAAAAAAATAAATATTCCAGCCTAAAATCTCTCATTTTAACTCTAAAAAATGTTTGTTAAATGTAAATTTATTAAAAATGAACAAATTCAAAACAATTTATGTGAATAAATATTAGAAGAAATGTTTTTAAATTGAAAAAAAATTTTGCATACATATGACACCCAAATTTTTTTTTTTGCAACATAAAATGATGAGATACAGATAGGACGAAAAAATTCCTTAGGAATTTAATGTCATGTTTTTAATTCTTGATAAGAAAATAATTTAATAAATCATATTCCAACTTTGATTTTTTTTTCCTTTTTTAGTGAGAGTTATTACTGAATTCAAAACCATAAGAAAATAAAATATTCAACAGCCAAGAAATAAACGTGTACCTTTTGCCTTTTATCATATATAAATCTCTTTTCGAATTCGCGACGATAAATACACAGATAGTTTAAGCACTGAAATAAATTATTAAATAAAAGTCTTTAAGAGACTAAGTAAATAGTGTAAAATGGATCATCAACAAACAGGGGAAGTGAGAATTGTCAGTGCACAAGTTCTAGCTCAATTACAATCTGCTGGATATCAGGTTTCTCAATTCGATCTCTCAATTTTAAGCTTTTTATATCAAGATTTAATTTTTTTTATATTAATTATGTTAATCTCAATCTTTAACACACACATTTTATTCTTCATTTTATTATTTTTACTTGTAAATATATGAATCAAAATTATGTTTCTGCACACCATACAAATGAGCGGACTATGGGTCACAATTTTATGCCTTATGATTTTTTACTTTAATCACGACTAACTAACACACGGTTTTCTTATGGTTTTTGATTATTTTCATGTTAAATGTCTAATGAGCAAAATTTTGCTATTTAAATGAATTCTAATTAATAAAAATTTTATAATGAATTTTAGGGAAGTGAGTTAAATGCAGCAATTTTGCAGCATTCACAACCTCAGTCTGCTATACAAGCTCAGCAAGCTGCACAACAACAACAGCAGCAGCAACAGTCAAATATTCAAACACAACAAACTCCTTCAGCACCACAAGTCATCACATTGCAACAGTTACAAAATTTCTTACCGCAACAAGCCACAGGGACACCACAAATTCATCACTTAAATGCCAGCGATGCAGCGCAATTACAACAACAAGTTCAAGCGTTTCAAGCTCAAGCAGCAGCTGTGGCAGCGGGTTCTCCACAACAAAATGCATCACAGAATCAAGCTCAACAGTTGAAAACTCTCTATGCTTCACCAACTGGTCAGCAGCAAATTATAAATCTGCCACAACAATTTATTCAATTGAAAAATGATCAAATGCCACAGCAACAGATAATTCAATTGAAACAACCTGATGGCTCTATCACACAACAAATAATTCAATTGAAGCCTAATGAACAACAAATTCCACAACAGCAGCAACAACAACAGCAAGTAATTCAAGGTGGACAAATTATTCAAGGACCTAATGGAATTTTTCAAGTTGTACAGCCTATGCAGACTGTCACAGTCGATGGGCAAGAAGCTCTCTTCATTCCCAATCAATTACAGAATGCACAACCAGTACAACAAGCTTTCATCACACCAACAGGTCAGATAGTGAGAGGACCAGTGATGGCAGCTCCAGGAAATTTTCTTCATAACATGGCACAAACAGTTCAATTACCTAATGGTGAGTGAATTTATTTTTACTTTCATTTTAATCGCACTAAAATCATTCACAAATATTTTCTTGGTGGTGTTTTCATGCTAATCAAATGATTTTCTTTCTTCTCATTCTTTTCTTTTATAACTAATAAAAATTTCATCCTAAAAAACTTTGCATCATGCACTTAATTTAAAACATACACAAACATGCATCATAAATAAATAAATCACTGTACATACATAATAAAAAAAGTTAATAATAATGGACAAGCGACACTAACAATATCGGGAACAAACATTCAAATTCCACTTGGTCCATCTGCCGCTGCTGCACAGAATCAAAGCCAAAATCAAACGACTAACACACAAACGAATGTTCAGAATGCTAACAGTAGTGCACAAAATGCAACACAAGCTAATGTTAATGCACAACAAAATCAAGCAAATGTTGCTCAGAATCAATCAAATAATGCACAGCAAAATTCTAATCAAAATCAGCAGCAGCAGCAACAAGCAAGTACAATTTTTGCAATACCAGGCACTAACAATACTATTCAGATTCCTGCTAATTTTGGTAAGTCTTTTCACATTTATCATATCGGTTGCATGGTTTTCTTCGCACTCTTTTTTAAGTAGAATTTTAATAATTTTCAGTTGTTTACATTTTATTTTGATAAATTTTTAATTTTTAAGGTCAAAGTGTTCAAGTTAGGCCAGCAATGCCTCAAGTTGTTCAATTTCCAATGCCAGCACAGACAATTCCTGTGCAAGTGCCAATAAATACTGGAAATGGTCAAACAATTTATCAAACTGTTCATGTGCCAATTCAAAATTTTGGAAATCAAATACCGCAAATAATTCAGCCTCAAATGCAAATTATTCCACAATTTACTCAACAAGTAGCCAACATTATCACACCATCAGGTCATATTCAGCAAGTTCAATTGGCAAATGTACCGCTTTTGCAGCAACCGAATGCAGCGACACAACCACAAGCGCAAAATATCAGTACAATTCAACAAAGTCCTATGAAAGTTGATTCACCAGCTGCACAAGAGCAAACACCTCAACCAATTACAATCACAAATGCTCAAGGTCAACAAATGACTGTGATTCCTGCACAAACAATGAGACCTCAGAATGCAAACATCATACAAATTCCCAACTTACCTGTTCCCGCACAAATTCAACATATCCCTGGAATTGGAAATGTACAAGTGATTTCGGCAAATGCTTTGAATGGAAATTTCATGGCACAACCTATTCAAACTGTTCAACAAATTCCACAATCGCCAGTTATTCAAACTCAACAACAACAACAACAGCAGCAGCAACCAACTGTTCAATCTCAAGCTTCTACTTCTGTCTCAGCAGCTACAACGAACACGACTGCATCTTCTCAGTCAACGCCACAAACCCAAACAATCACTATTACACCACAGACAATTAAGCAAGCTGAAAATGAAACAACTCCAACAAAATGGATTGTTAAATCAGAAACACCAGCTCCCGTTTTAATACAAGCATCATCTTCCACTGTCACAACAAGTCAATCTCCGGCAGTCACAACACAAAGTCAAACTACAATATTGCCAACAATTACACAAATCTCAGCAATCGCCTCGACAAGCACAACAAAACCAATTGCAGCAGCTCCCGTTTCCAATCAAGTCACAATTCAACCAGCACCAGTGACAATTTCTTCTTCATCAAGTGAAACAAAAATTACAAATTCAAAGACTTCTATGTCAACAACGATTAGTGTTACTCCAGCAACTACACAGCCAACAGTTAGTCAAACTTCAGTAAATGTTAATATTAATGTGAGTAGTGATCCTTCAGGTTCAGCGACAACTCCAGAAATCAAGCCGAGAGTTCGTCGAGTTGCATGCACATGTCCAAATTGCACGATGCCAGAAAGAAGTACAGATAGAAAGAAACAGCACATTTGTCATGTGCCTGGATGTAATAAAGTCTATGGAAAAACATCTCATTTAAGAGCTCATTTAAGATGGCATACAGGTATGAAATTTTTACTTTAAAATATTTATAGAAACTAAAACTGTTTAATTTAAGGTGAACGTCCATTTGTTTGCAACTGGGTATTTTGTGGTAAAAGATTCACTCGATCTGATGAGCTGCAGAGACATCGTCGAACACATACTGGTGAAAAACGATTCCAATGCACTGAATGTTCAAAGAAATTCATGAGAAGTGATCATCTTTCAAAACATGCGGTAAAAATTTATTGAGTTGAAATTCTATGCATAAACTAACTTTCTTGTATCTTTTAATTTCATAGCGAACTCATACAAAGAATCGTAAAGATGTAAGTAACAATTTTTTAAAAGTCACTCATTATTTTATTATTATGAGTGCTGAACACTCAATGCTTTACTTTTTTAGTGCTGAGCACTAATGTTTGAATGCTGATTCAAAATATAATTTCTTTTTAATATTTCCAGTTAAAGATTGAAGATATGAAAATAATTTTGGATCAATCATCACAACAACAAGATACACAAGAGCAACAATTTGTTATAATTCAATCACAATCATTGGCGGGAAAAACAAAAATGGATACAGATGAAACAGTTGAAGGACAAGAAGAAATTGTGTATGTGTTGAAGGAAGATAACGGTGAACAGCCAAATGTCATACAGATTGATTCGAATTGTGTCAATCAAGAGCAATTTTTGTGGATTGCAAATGATCAAGCGACTGATGGACAACAAGTTCAAAGTGGCAACACTGTCTATACAATTAAAGAATTAAATTATTCACAGGTAAGATAAATTTGCAATGTTTGATTTTTAAATTTCTAACAATTTCAATTCTTAGGACATCACAAATTCAACTCAAAGTGCTTCATCAGATGCCAGTAATGATTCAAGCGAAGAGAAGATGACGATAGAAGAAACTGACACGGGCAACTAGCATGAAGAGAAATATTTCAGTTTTGGACCATTTTGATGGTGAACTGAAAGTGATGGAACTTCTTAAATTTAAATATACATATCACGAAGGCAAAACACAAAGGAAATTCGCTTGAGAAGAAAGAATACAAAATATTGTTGTAAAAATATAAACTTATACTTACAATGTAGTTTCATATGTTTAAGCAAGGATCAAAATTGACGCGTTATTGAAGAGAAAGTTTTTTTTAGAAAATTCTGTTTCGTTTCATTGTCGTTTTGAAAAAAAATTAGCTGAAATGTTTTTTTGCTATGTGAAAAATTAATTCGTTCAAATTTAAAAAGTAAATGTTTTTAGACTTTAAGGACGTCTTAGAATATAAATGAAATCACATTGTAAACTTTAAAATTAAATTTGCATAAATGTAAATAAGTTTTAAGATACAATAATGACGATAAAAACAAGTTTTTTACATATACATGTATCGATGTATTTATTTTAAGAACAATAAATTAAAGTCTTTTTATTAAGATGATGAGAACAATTAACACTTAAATTTTCATAATTGAATTATTGACAAAATTTGTCGTTAAAGAACAAACTTCATACGTTTGGGTCTTTTTTTAAGTTTCGTCAGCAACAAACATCAAAATTGTCATTTAAAATTAAAAGAAATAAATAAATAAGTCGGAGGACGAGGGTAATTCATCACAATGAAAATTGTTCGCTTAATTCAGTTTTGGTTGGTGCATTTTGTGTGTTTAATGTATGTTAAAGCCTTAATAGTAATTCATTCACTTAAGATTCCTTTTCATCAGTCGAAGTGTTTAGGTTCCTATAATTTACAGAGAAGAGACAGAAAAGAAAACAACAGAAAAGATAAATGTGAGAGGGTTAGTGACAGAAATTATTTATAAATGTTTGCAGTGCATTAAAATTTAAATTAAAAGTAATTTTAAATGAAAAGAAGAAATAAAAGTTAGTAAATAATGAAGCATATTATTAACAAAAACTAAATCTTCTATTCTAATCTAATTGAAATAAATTTTTAATTTTCAAAGAAATTTTTTCCAATAAAATTTTATTCTTATTCAGGTAATAAATAAGGTACGATTTGTAAGCTGCCAATTTCGATTTTTTTTGTATAAAATGTTTTGTTGAATCACATTATGGCCAATCACAATTTAATTTAATTTCTTTCAAGCACTTATCAATAGGTTGTCGCATTATAATGCGATTTATAAAATTATTGTAAAAAAAAATTTGTTTCATTTTGTATTTTACCGGCACATGATGATATGTTTTTGGGATAATAAGGTAATGAAATAAAAGAGAGCATAAAGAGATGTAAAAGAGATATTACAAACCACCGCCTGAACGTTCAATTGAAATTTTGTTTCTTGCTTTCAGTTCATTTTGTTTTGCTTCTTCTGTTTCAGCGATACGAGCAAATCGTGAATATGCAACTGTACCCGATTTAATTGCGGCCATCATCTTAAAAAAAAGAAGAAGGGTTAAAGGCAAGTGAGTAAAAATTTTAATTTAATTTTTACCTGAAGATATTCTTCAAGTTCAACTTGTCCATTCATATTAGTATCAATTTCACGAAGGATTTCATGAAGTTCTTCGCCTGAAATGTCAGCATCTCCAAAGCTCTGTTAAAGGAAATTTAATTTAAGAAAAATTTAACAATTTCTTCTTTTTTCTTAAATACCTTCAAAGCTCTACGAATATCGTTAATTGAAACATATCCCTTCTTCTCTTTGTCAATAACCTCAAAGCGTTTCTTGTATTTCTGAACTTCTTCTGGAGCCAAATTAGTTGGAACTTTGTCTTTCAATGATTTATTAACAGCAGCACCCATTTCAAGATTCAAAAAGTCGGTAGCTGCCTTAATTTGTCTCTCTTTTTCGTCCTTCGACCAATTCAATTCTTCAGCCATGATGTCGACAATTGTAGGTAAAGCTTCTTGTGCAGCTTGAACATTTAGGAAAGCTAATCTCAAACGTCTTGCAACCATGTCAATGGCTGAACAAGCATATTCACGGACACCATAACGAATTTCACCATCGATGTATGGGAATTCAGGATGAATACGCTTACCAATAATTGGCCAACGTTTGCCAGTAAGTGCTGCTAATTTAGCTACTGGATAAGCACGATCGCCATAAGCTTGAGCCAGATGCTGTGCAACTTCTGTCTCAAGACCGAAATCTTGTACCAATCTGATATACATAGTTGGTGTCCAGCCGTGACTGCCTTCAATTTGAATTTTATCGGTGATGCATGGACGTTGTGGTTTAAGATCGCAAGCCTTGATAGCAGCATCAAGTGTGTGTTCAGCCATAGCACGATAAGTTGTCCATTTGCCACCAGCAATTGTTACAAGTTTTGAGTCGCTGACATGCACGATATGATTACGAGCAAGTGATTGAGTATCACCTTTGTTTGGATCCGAGACTAATGGACGAATACCGCACCATGCACTAAGTACATCACCACGACGGACATCAACATCTTTGTTAAGATAATTTTTGATTTCACTCAAAATGAATTGAATGTCATCTTCGGTTGGTGCTGGTTTACGTGTAACTTCACAAGGTGAATCAGTTGTGCCAGCAATTGTTCCACGAAGCCATGGAAGGAAAAAAATGACACGACCATCACTAGTTGCTGGATCGAGTAAACCTAAACCTTGTGGAGAGTAGTAACCTGGCAAAACGATATGTACACCAGAACTTGGACAGCAAATTGATTTAACTTGTGCATTGTCCATTTTACGAATATCATCAGTGAAAGGTCCAGCTGCATTGATAACACATTTTGCCTTAATTGTCCATTCTTTCTTTGACAAATTGTCAACAACTTTAGCACCACAAAGAACTTCCTTTCCATTTTCATCTTTCTTTTTCAACAATTCCTTGACTTCAACATGATTGGCAACTGTTGCGCCATAGCGTGCAGCTGTCAATGCAACTGATATACACATACGAGCATCATCTTGTTGACCATCATAGTATACAATTGCACCACAAAGTTTGTCACTTTTTAACATTGGAAATTTCTCAAGAGCATCTTGTTTTGACAAGTAGTAACTTGATTTTACATTTCTATCACCAGCGACAAAGTCATAAGCTTTAATTCCAACCCAGAAGTATGGTACTTGCCACCAACTATTGAATTAAAAATTTATTAATAGAAATGAAAGTATTGAAAATTCTTACGTATAAACAGGCAGCATAATTGGCAATGGATGAGTTAAATGAGGGGCAGATTGTAGCATTGAAGCACGTTCACGAAGGGCTTCTTTTACCATATTGTATTGTTCAATATCAAGCTGTTAAAAGAAAACATTTTTATTTAAATGCAATCATAAATCAAACCACAAAACTTACACCTAAAATAGCCTTTTGAAGATATCGAACACCACCATGAATTAATTTTGTCGATCTTGACGAGGTTCCGCTCGCGAAATCATTGGCTTCGACCAAGGCAGTTTTCAAACCACGTGTGCAAGCATCTAAAGCACAACCGGCTCCAGTAGCTCCACCACCAATAATAAGCACATCATATTCTTCTCCTGATTGCAATGATGTGATTTGTTCAGATCTTGGTGGTAATTTTCTTGCACGTTTGATGACCTTCTCTTCGAGTTGTACTCTTGCAACCATATCGTCATTTTGACGTAAAGCATATGTTGCAAATCCACCACCAATCAATGTTCCTAGTGCAGTCACACTAAATTTTCGAAATGCCATTTCTATATTTTTAATTTTTCGTCTTCTTCACCTGATTGATGAAAAGAAAGATTAAGAAAATATTTTTATTCTTCCTATTTGTAGAAAATACGTTTTAATTTATTCATATGGCAACGAACAATAGACAAAACTTTTCACGATGGTATAAAAATAACAACTGAAAAAATTTGTATTGAAGGGAAAAAATTTCTCTCTTTCACAATATCATGATGATGAGAAAGAAGTCTGATAAATTCACTCAATAAAAATGTAATTTTCTTTTTTTTGATAGAGGAAATTGTTCAGTATTTGCTTAATGTCAATATTTATCTATATCAAATATTTTTAATATCATCTAACGATAATAACTTGCTAAATAGATCACTTGAGAATATTTATAAATACAATTATTATCACTTCTCACATAAGTAGAATCACGTGTGAATCACAAGTTTAGTTTTATTATATCGATAAATGTTTTAATCCTGGAGGTTCAACAGATATAATTTTCGTTGATTTTTTAAGATTTGAAATGTATCAAAGCTTGAGAACTTTTTGATTTCTGTAAATCAGCAAAAAACAAAAGAAATCAAATTTCTTCTTATTTTTTATCGCCGTTTAAAATGAGAATAAAAAATGATTTTATTTAGCTTTAGAGTTTTAAATTTTGCGATTTCCTTTAGGCAATAAATAATTACTAGTGAATTTCTCTCATTTTCTAAAATCATTTGTGAATTTTAATTGATTTGATTTTCAAATTTTAACATTAAATAACGGTAATTTGGGAACTAAAGAATCGCGTAAACTAAAATTTGAGACTGTATCGGTTCTGTTGGATCCCTCAGAATTTTATTAAGAGCTAAGAATTTCCACTTTAGACTCTGTTAGAGTTGTTAGCGCACGTTAGACCAAAGTTCTCACTTCTTAGATTTTATTGAAAAGAAACTGACGAAAAAATTAATTAAATATCAATGATTGGGAAATACAATTAAAGATTTCTTTTGAATTTATTTTATAAAGTTATTAAAAACAGCAATATTTCAAAATTAATGAAGCTATAAAGAGCTTAGATTGAAAAAGATGCCAAAAATCTTTTGAGTATTTAAATTTTCTCTTTTCATAAAGATTTCAATCAGAAAAACATGAAATTGTTACACATGATTATTTTAAAATTGCGGAAATTAAAAATAAACAGAAAGCAAACATAGTGAGTTCAAAATCAAGGTTGATAGTAAGCGAGGATAGCGTCATTCATTATAGTAAGTGAATTATTGTCTATGAAAAGTTGATTGGTGTAGGTTAAGCACTGAGAAAATGCACTCATTGATTTTTAAGAGAGAATGAGAGCACGAACTAAAAAAATCGCTCATGAGAAGTACACGCGAGTGAGAGTCAATTACTCATTTTTCTTCGACATAAAACTAATTATCGATCATTTTATGTCGCTCGATTTTTACAATTCAGCAATTTTTTTGTGTGTCTCGAACGTGTCTACGGTGTCAGTTGGCAATTGATTTTTTGAATGAATCATCAGACAATTTCTCCAGTAAAAATTTTTTTGTCAAATATTTATGTGCTGCGCAGTGTTGCACTTTTTGCATTTCTACTACATTTTTTTCAAAAAATTTCTTATTTTTTCTGCATTACGAAAACCTGCACTTTTTCACTAATTACGTAATTTTTTTCTAATTGAAAATTTGCAAAATTTTTCACTTTTTGATTTTTAATTCAATTTTTTTTATTTTCTACACTGTTAAATTAACGAGGGAAAATTTTCATACAAACTGGAATAAAAAATTTTCACACCTTTTTCGAATTTTGATCAAGCCTTGGGAAGAAAATTCCTTCTTTTCTTTATAATTCTTCACAGCAGTGAAAACTCGCGATCGTTACTCGTTGAAGATCGAAAAACTAAAGAAATGAAAAATTAGCGAGCGATTTGCACAATTGAAGTTTTGCTCGCGACGACTCGATACTTTTATAATAGTGTGAAAATATTTTCATTCGTTTTTCTCTCTTTCTCAATTTGAGTGTTTTCCTACTTGCTACACGTTTTGTTTTTATTGATGTAATATGAGAACGAGATCAACTACAACCACCGGCTTAAGTTTTTCTTCTAAACACGTTGGAAAAGAAGAGAAAAGTAATGGAAATGAGAAAATACAAAGTATGGTTTTTTGGGTGTTATTTTTAGGTCAGCTCGATCAATAAACAGCTGATGTGCATGTGTAGAGAAAAGAAAGAAAAAATTCTGAGTAATAATATAGACATGTTGTCGACGAAGAAGGCAATGCACTCTTTACTGTTTTGAATTTTACTTTGTAGCTTTTTGCAATATTTATATGATGTGAATTCTCACATTTTAGATTTTAAAAACACACACAAAAAACTTTTAGTCATTACCTAAAGAATTTTTTAATTTTTTTAAACATTTACAATGAACGATGACATAATATTTAATTTTATTTCTTTGAAAATGTTATATACTCATTCAAAAGCGTTGAAGGTCAATTTGATTTTTCATCTTCTCTAATACGTATTTTCAAACAGCTTTACATACAAAGCTTTACATTCATCATAGAGCTATTAATTATGACTTTAAGTATTGAAAAGTTTTTAGTACATTTTTGTAAAATAAATGCTTATAGGACTGTAATGGCTAGCTAGCATATTGTTGAAAAGCGTAAATAAAGTTAGCTTAAAAATTTTCTGAAATAATTTCAATTCTTATTCGGTTCATTCTTATTAATGACATTATTGACATACTGTTTATCGTCCACAAGTATTATCTAATCATTTTTATAAATTCATCACTAAAGATACTGATTTGTCACGACAAAAATGCGCTATGATAATGATTGTCTTTTGCTCCACTGTGAAATATTTGCCTTGTTGAGTAAAAATGCGCTATATTCTCCGACTAACAGGGCGTCTAGATTGATATACTTGTTTTATGTTCAAGAACATGTTGATTGAGCTATCACATATTTATCTCATCATGAATGAACACTAATTTTTAGTTTATCACAAAATTATTATAAAAAATGAATAACTAGTAGAGTAATATTTATCGTTTAATTAAAAACTGTACATGAGTCATAAAAGTACTGTACTTATTAACAATTATGAGGTCATTTTTATAAAAGTATTTTCAATGTATGAAGAATTAAATTTTTCAACTTTAAAATTAACTTTTTTTCAAGAGGAAATATTTCTATCAAAAAATTTAATGAAAACTATCAAATTAACCAAAGGGTTAGAACTCTTGGTAGTGAAAACAAAGTAACCCTTGAAACTTACAAAAAATCTAACAAAAATTTTTGTTAATTTGTTAGATTTTTTGATAGAGTTCTTCCCCTTTGAAATTAACAAAAAGTTCTAATAAAGTTGTAAAAACTTTAACAAGTTAAAAGTTGTTAGTTTCATACAAAATTTTTTAGTTTCAATAGTCACTCTGTTTTCGCTATTAAGAGTTGATTTCTCTTGATTATTTCTATTAATTTCAATGAAAATGTTTTATTGATTTCTGTTCTACAAAATAAATCACTCAAGTTAAATTTTTCTTCACACCAACAACACTTTAATAAAAAGACAATAATTTATCATCAACTTTTCCACTATTTGAAACCTTCAAATGTCATTTTGTCTCCACTCCTATGCCACTTACTTTATCTATATTTGCTCATAAAGCACTAATAATTATTTTATGATATGACAATTTAATAAGAAATTCACAACTCATTCGGTTCAGTGTCAATTAACGGCTTTAATCACGTTACCTTTCACTTAATTTATGTGTGTTGATATAAATTGACTAGTTAATCTTAAAATTCGTTTACTAATTCTTAAAATGAAATTTTTATGATCTTCTAAAGGTTTTAAAAAATTCAAAATTGGAAAAAAGGGAGAAAAATTTTTATGTCATAGGAAAATACTGAAATATGAGAAAAACTATCATTGAGATGATTTTTCGAAATATTGTTGAGTGAAGAATGAATGTTTTGTAAAAATGAGATAAGATTAAATTTTTATCTAATCATTTTTTTAAGAAATTTTGATGAAAAATTTTAAATATCAGAAAAGTCATGAATTAAAGTTTTATTGAAAAATTTTATTAAATTTCAAAATAATTTCATTTAAAGTTGACAATTCTTTCAATCTTTAAACCTAAATCAAAATAAACAAAAAGATGCATTTTCTGTTAACTTAATATTGTAAAACACAAAATTCATTCGAACACAAAGAATTTCGAAGAATCATCAAACAAAACAATCATCACAAAGAAGAACTGAAAAAAAAATTGAAGAAGACTCGGAAAGTTAATTCGCAATTTTTAAAATTTTTTCTATCTTTGCATTTATTGAATTTTTCGTTTGTACATAAAAGTTAAAAAAGTGAGAAACAATAGTACAAATAGATGATGAACAATTTTTTAGATTTCTTTCATTTACTTGATAAGAAAGGAAAAGTAAGTGAATCTTGTGACTTGCATAAAAAGTTTTTTTGCATAAAATTTGATGATTGATTTTGTCTCTATAAAGATAAAAGAAAACAAAAATCGGCATCAAAAAATTATTAAAAACTTTGTCTTTAGAATTCATTTCAAAATTTACGAAAAAAATTTTAAATTTTCACCCTAAAATAAATTGCTCAACATTTCGCGCTTATTTTAGTCACTTCTATGGTTTTTCTGGTGACTCTTTTGACTTTTTTTTATGCTTCACTGCGTCTCACGCGGTTTCACACACTGATGAAAGTTAATTTCTCATCACTTTAAAAAATTCTCTACTTCCTGTCTTTCATCGTTTTGTTTTTGTTTTCTAAATTAAATAACTGATAAAATTTTCTTTCATTTTTAGACTTTTCGACCGAAGAAAAGATTCACGCATGGAACTATTCGATACTCACTTCATAAGCAGGCTCAAGCAAGTCTTCAATCGGGAATTAATCTCAAAGAAGTTGTAAGACTTCCTCCTGGAGAAAACATGAATGATTGGCTAGCTGTGCATGTTGT
This sequence comes from Polypedilum pembai, assembly GCA_014622435.1. Classification (NCBI taxonomy): domain Eukaryota; kingdom Metazoa; phylum Arthropoda; class Insecta; order Diptera; family Chironomidae; genus Polypedilum; species Polypedilum pembai. The sequence goes on from JACWBX010003849.1 coordinate 42,425, forward strand.
GGACTTTTTCAACAGAATAAACTTAATTTATGGAACCGTTTCTGAATATTGTACTGAAACAACATGTCCAAAAATGAGTGGCGGAAGTCGATATGAATATTTTTGGCAAGATGGTGAAAAATTCAAAAAGCCAACGCCTCTTCCTGCACCGAAATATATTGAGAACTTGATGGATTGGGTAGAAGGACAAATTAATAATGAAGACATTTTTCCTGTTACCACAGATATTCCTTTTCCTAAAACTTTTGTCACATTGAGCAAGAAAATTCTTACTCGGCTGTTTCGTGTGTTTGTTCATGTTTATATTCATCATTTTGATAGGTAAGAAATAAGAAATGAAAATTTTTCTATTTTAATCCCAATTTTATTATAGAATTGTTTCAATCGGTGCTGAGCCTCATGTCAATACTTGCTTCAAGCATTTTTACTATTTTGTAACAGAATTTGATCTCATCCCAGCAAAAGAAATGGAACCATTAATTGAGTTAGTGAAGCAAATTTGCAAGGATTGAAAGAAGCTATTTTTTTTTTCTGACCAGTGATTGAAAAAATTTTAACCAAATTTTATTGAAAACAACCGCCATCACCTGAAACAATTGCCTATAATTTTTAAACAAAATATTAAATTTAAATCTTATTAAAGTTATGGTACTCACTCACTCACTGAACATTTTCTCTCTATTCCTTTGGGATTTCAACAAAATTTATAAAAGCATGAACAAGAAGAATTATTGAAATTTAGAAGATTAATGAGTTCAAGTAAAATTCATTAACTGGCTTGTTGAGCTAATGAGATTTCTCAGATGTCTCATTAGGAAAATTTCTTATTCTTTTAAAGAGTTTTTTGAGCTCACAATTATCTTATTTTGTCTATAATTTTATAATAAATTTCTTCTTAAAATTAAATTTGATAATTTTTCATTCTATCTCATGGTGCCAGAAAATTATTGTAAAAAATTTATAGACGAAAAGTCTTTTATAGTGTGAAGCAATAAACAATTAAAATAAAGAAAAATATCTTAACTTTAGTCCTTTTTTATCTGCAGGAAATTAAAGAGCAAAATTCTTCTTTTAATCTCATAAACTACACACTTGAGTTTATTTACTGATAAAATCTTTTTCATTCTCATTCTATCCAATTAATGTGCGCAATCTTATTCAAACAATTACTCAGTAAATAATTCTTATTTATTTCTCGAGATCAAGATTTATCTTGTTTTTCTCTGTTCAATATTGAAGAAGTTTTTTTTTCTTCTTTTCTGCAATGAAGTTTGTCCTTAACTTCCTTCTTTCCCATAGTGGATAACGTAAGTAAAAGACAACGTGACCGTTGAATAGCAGCAGAAGCAAGAAAAAAAGAGCTGAAAACACAAGCAATGAACAATTAAACCAAGTTGATGCCACAAAAAGCTCTTGTTTATTTGTGTTCATGGTAAAACACACTTGAGAGTGCAATGATAAAAAGAATGGAGTGAGGACAGAGCAGCTTGAGGGCTTGTTTGAGTGTTACAGTACAAATATTTTGAAAGCTTTACTGTAAAAACATTTACTGATGGTTTTATAAAAGATCTGATTTAGTATTTATCTTTTATAATGCATTAAGCTTTAAAATTTTGCTGCAAGCATTTTAATTCTAAAAAAAGAAAGATATAAAAGACCATTTTCTAGGGTGTTCAATGTTTTCAAGCCCTTAAAACATTTTCACAACATTTCAGTACAAATCCACATCTTTTGCTGCTACTACTGTTTGAAAAAGAGTGAATTTAATTTGTTGTACAGAATAGCATGGATGACAAATAAATAATTGACTTCATGCTGTGATTGCACATATATGATGTTGTTTTTCTGCTGCATACTACGTTTAAGGGTGTGTCTTACAGACATTGTGCAAATATTTAATGAATACAATGATTTATCCTTTCTGTATAGCAGCAAAAAACAAACAATTGAAAAAGACAAAGCTGAAAAAAAGTTTTTAATTCATTTCAATTACTGAAGGTTTTCTGCTCTTTCAATCATGTTTTATGTTGTGCACTTCAAAATCCACTTCTACATCTTTATTTTTCTCTTTTAGCAGAAAAAAAAGGAAAAAGTTTTTAGCTGTAAATAAAAGAATCTTGTGGTGAGCATTGTTCATTGTTTGTTTATTTGCTTTTTTTTGGTTCGTGTTGTGCAGATAGCAGCAGTGCATCGTTTTTTTTTGCGGACAGATTTTTCTTATAAATCTCACGACCATCACACAGCACGTTCAATTGTTGGCAATTGTTTACTTTTTCTGCTACGATTTTATGTGCATTCTTTAGAACTGAAAACTTGTTCATGGTACAAATTGTAGTTCATAAGATGGCTTATTAAATTTCCTTCACAAACTCACATGATATTAATAAGAATTCCTTGCTATTCACAGCAGTTGTCAGAAAGTAGTATGTAGTTCATAGCTCAAGCTCTACATGTGCACTTTTAGCTAATCACTCGCTTGTAAAAGACTCAAGACATCGTGGCTATCTTTATCTTTTATAAAAATTCTCTCTCTTTTGCTTCTAATTTGATATTCTTACAATGTCTCTGCAGCAGTCTTTCTCCTATGGTGTATCTATGTACTCTTAAGATGAAATTATTATTTTATGACTTTATCTTTCTGTCTTTGATAAAGAAAGAGTGGAAGAAAAAGACAAAGAAATTTTGTGGACAATAAGTAAAAGAGAATTTTTATTGAAATTATTTTATGAACAAATTTCATGAGTTTCAAAAAGAAAGAATGTTCTTATAGCTCTTTTGAAATTAATTTTAGAACATTTTATATATTGAGATAATTGGATTAAATTTTTGAATGAGGGTTATAACCAATTGACCTTTTTACTTTATAAATTTTTGAGTGTTTGAGGAAAATTTTCAAGAAAAGCTTTGTAGAAAAAATTTTTAAGAGAAATTTATTTTTTTGACCTAAAAGATCGAGTAATTTGTGAGCAAATTGTAGAAAAAGTTTTAGAAAATTGTTGAGAGAGTTTTTATCAAGTTTTTGTAAGCTTAGTAAAAATATAAGTAATTCAATTGAATTAAATTTATGTTCTTATCTCAAGTACTAAGTTGCTCCATTTAGTTTATGGTTATTTTTTCATAAAAGGCATATAATCATCACTGAAAGATTAAAATTTTAATAAATATTCATAAACTCATAAAATAATGTCTCTATTCCGCCCCATTATCATTTTTTTCTAATTTATGTACACATTCTCTCCATTAAAATAATTTTTTTCCATATCAAAATTCACTCGTCTCGTCTCTCATTCCATATTAACTGCCATCAAAAAGCTTGCTATGAATATGTACATTGTAGAACAGCATACAAAGTATGTTGCTGCTGCTGTATATTTTGACAAGAACGAACGAGAATGAGGAGGAATCATGCACTTCAGAAAATTACGTGACTGTATTATTGAAAAAATCCTTTCTTCTTTCTCTCACTCTTGTTCTTCTTGCCTACCGTCGTCTCATGCTCATATTTTGATGAGCTTCAGATTCCTATACTAACATGTGTGTATCACATATTTTCATGCGAAAAGAGAAGCAATCTATGATACATGAGGTAAATTATTGTTATGGCCTATATGCGTACACACATTCCGATTGTTTGTGCTTGTATGTCGTCGACGATGAGCATTTTAATGAAAAACAATAAATTTCACTTAAACACACAATAACCCCGAAAATATAGCTTTTTATTTCGCTCATGAGGCCATCGTCCAACAAAAAGTGACCAATGCCACGTGAACCACGACACCCTTACTTATTATTATTGTCTTTCTTTTCACGTAATCATTATTATTTCTAATTTCATTTAAAAAAAAGCCTTTTTTGCTGAAAAGGCGGAGCAGAAAAAAAATCTAAGCTTTTGGCTTTTTTCTCTAGGTGTTGTGCGTGTATTGCAAAAAGAAAGTCATACATGTGTGAAGATGATGATGATTGTCGGTTGTGATAGAGAAGGGGTGAACAATTGAAATTTTTTTTTTTATGATTTTATCTCTTCAATATTGATTTTTATATTTTTCCAAATGAAGAAATTTTAGTTAAAAAATTTTCTTAGAAAAATAAATTTTTAGTGTCAACACTCAATTCCGAAATATAACGATATGGTATGAGAATAAAATGAAAAAATATTTTATCGTCAAAGCAATTTTCTTTCCATCTCTGTAGTAAGCTTTTAGAGGAAATTAAAAGGATGCGTGCGAGCGTGTATGAAGTTTGTTTTCTCTTTTACCACTAACTAAAAGACCCAATTTCCATTTATTTTAATGATGAACTAAATTTCTCACATTGTTATGACTTTGTGAGATGAAAAATGTTTCTATTTAGATAAAATATTTTCTTAAAAAGTCAAAAAACTTGAAGTTGTATAAAAATATTTAATTCATCAAACTAAAAAGCAATAACTGTTCACTTTTCATATCAACTTATCCTAAATTCAAATTTATTTCATTTCTCATCAACATCAACAAAACAAATTTGTCTGCTGTTTGCAAATGCAATTCGTCTCGGATATAAGACAAAAGATACATACACATATCTCTTTAAAATTCTTATTCAAATATTTCATTCTATAAGAGCATACAAGACTATAGTGGAGTAAAGGAATATGTTTGTAAAACAGCAAATGCATCACAAAAATGAGCTAGGTAGCGAGAGAGAAAGAAAATAAAAGAAAACAGATAACATCAGCAGCAGCTGAAATGAGGAAAAGGATAAAAAGCATTAGAGCGTGTGTGTATAGGATTGAAGTTTAATTTTAATACCATGCATGACAAGGTGAAACGGGTCGAACTCTTTTTGTTAATATGATTGAAAATTGCAAGGTGAATTGTTTGTGTCAGAATTCTTCTTTCATTGTGTTCGTCAAACAATTTGTTAATTATCTACATACTCAATATTTTGTTATTTTTTAGAAATAACTTCTACTTTTCTCTATTATAAAGATAAATTAAATTCCATAAAAGAAAATAATGATACAAAATAAAAAAATATTTTTATAAAAACAACGTTTTTCCTGCGAACTAAAAAGCATAAAATAATTTTCTTGGCCCATATTAGAAGGTCCTTATGAGTTTTCTAGTAAACGGTGACAGACTCAGTGACTATGACGATATATGCAAAAGGAAAAAC
>JACWBX010003851.1:17513-33982 GCA_014622435.1 Polypedilum pembai
ACTTGTGGTTTCTTTTAAATGATCATTTATATCGCGTAAATGTGCAGGCACAGCTTTATATTTAGCTTAAATGCTATTTAGCATAGTAATTTTCAGAAAATTATTTACGAAGAAAACTTTCTGAACGAATTTTTTGTTTACAAACAAACGAATAAAAACAAATCAAAATATTACTTATTCTAACATGGAATCTTGTTATAATTGGTTTATCTGCGAATTTTAATGTATATTAATGCTTAATCAAAGCTTAAATATCATTTTCAAGTCTAAATTCATGCAGAATAAGGATTTGAAATTTTTGTCTTAATGTTGTGTGACAAAATGTTGCGTAACAAGTTTTCATCCCCCTCAATAGCTTTTCAACTAAAACTTTTTAAGTAATCTGTTCCCTTATTTAATGTTGGACAGTACTTAAAGAGCAAAAACTGATGAAAATTTTTTGTTTAGAGCATTAAAAAAATGATAATTTTGTAATACGAGTTTGTTAATATACACTGATCTGTAATACCAAAAATTCGCTCTAATCTAGTACGATGCATATGTACTGATTAATTTCTAGTTTAATGTAATTTTTTGATTCTTAATTTTAATAAATTCTTAAAAAATACCAAAATGTTGGTATATGAAATTTACAAAAAGTTTTTACCATTTAATGACATAAGCTTTGCTTCAGAGGCTATCAAAATCAGAAGTAGTTTTTTTTGGGAATTCCCACCTACTGTGGGGGTGTCGATAATTTCAAAAATTTCAAAATTTGCTTTTATGACTTTTTTTTCATAAACTAGGATCGTAAAGGACGTTTTGAGCAAAATTTTTCGAAAAATTCGATAGACGGGTTGACAATAGCCGCTTTTTACTTTGAGGAAAATGCGCTAAAAACTTGTTTGTTGACAAATCACAAAAATAGTCATATCTCGAGAACGTTAGAATTTCACACAAAGTTTTTACCCATTTTAGAATCGTCAAATTATGCATAATAAGAAAATGTAGTAAAAAAAATTTCTGAATGAATTTTTAAATTTTGTCTCATAGTGCGATTGATTGAGTAGTTTTTGAGAATAATCAATTTTAGAATTGAAAAATTTGTAATTGTAAGTTGCCAACGCACATAAAAATCAAAATATTCTGAAAACCAATGAGTTATTTGCTCTATTTATGATTACTTCATAAAGTTTAGCACAAAAGACGTTTTTTAAGAACTTCAGCTTTAGAAACAAGTTTATATTTGAAGAAAAATATCAATTTGAAGAAAAATTTTAGCAACAACAAAATTTTAGAATCGCTCAAGTACTTTCACCAATTTTTTCATTTTTTTTTCTAAACAATTTTTTTGTGCAAGAAAATTTAAAAAAACGTGGAAAATGGATTCTACTAAAAATTCATCTTTTGCGCCATTAGATTACTATAAAAGACTTACAGATTGTTTAGCTAATCGAAAGCAATTAAGAGTGAATTTAGGTACAATACCTGGAATCAAAGATTACAAGAAAAAGCCAAAACAAGTGATGCTTACAAATGAGAAAATTCAAGCAAAAGTTATGGCAAAATATTCAGAAAGCAAAATTCAAAAATTACAAAAACAAAACTCACAGCAGCAACCGGAGTCATCACAAAATCATCAAAGTAAAAACGTAAGTTGATGAATATATTTTAATTCTTTACTAATTAAAAAATTATTGTACAATTAAGAATGACGGTAATTCTAAGGTTATCAAAAATGGAGAAGGATCACTTGAAAAAGAAAAAATTAAACGCAAGAAAGACGAGAGCTTTCTGAACCTTTCACCAACGTTTTTCAAAGCTGAATATAAAGGACCTGAGTTATCAATTTTCAAAGTTCCGGATATACCACTTCCACCACCTCCAAAAAAACCAAAAATTGATAAAACTGCTAAAAATCGAAAACCAACTAATTCGGTAACAACTGAATTCACTATTGCTTCTCTATTTTCTGGTAATTTTAATCCACGAAAAGTTTCCACTCCAAATGACAAAGTAGCAGCAATAGAAAAAATAGAGAAATTCGAATCTCAACAATTGAATACTATCCTTAAAAACGATGAACATAAATTTCAACAGGAACAAAAGCAAAAGTCACTATTAAACCAAGAAGATGTAGTTACAATATTAGAGTTGGACTACGGTGAGTCACAACTCGCACCAACGCAAACAAAACTATTTCTGCCAAAGCCATTTATTTCAGATCCAAATGAAATATTAAAAGAAATTGAAGCATCTATGAATTTCGAAAGGGAAATTTTGGAGAAAAAATCTTCACGAACACAAAAAAATCAAAAAATATTTGACGATTTGGTTATGCAAGCTGCAGATAAATGGGATAAAATGAGTTTTTCGGGCCTAGCCAATCCCGTAAAAACAATTCAAAAGAGGCTTCTCGCAATCCACGATAGAGCTATTCAATCGCCTCGTCCCTCAATGCTTTCTGAAGGAATTTCTACACCAAAAACTACAATTGATGGATCTCAGTCAGTTTTTAAGATTCCTAACTTGCCTAAACCAGTCTTTTATGAGAATAAGAATGAAGAAAAGTATTTCAACGATATCGATGAGACTGTTATATCAATGAAAAATTTCAATATTGATGAGACACCAATTTTGTTCAATTCGCCTGCCTTTTCTTTATCAACTACTCGCTATGAAAATAATTTTCTTGTGCAAAATGATCATACGAAGTTTCCAAAAAAGTCAAATTTTGATGAAACTGCAACATTGTTTGGTCGAAAGAATGAGAATATTGATTTCGAAAGATTTAATTTTAATCTTTGTGACTCATCTGTAAAACAAAAGACTGTTTATGTACCATCAACTTCAAATACTGGTATTCAAAAAGACCATCTGCTGGACTCATTTTTCGAATCTCCATCTCATTTTTATTGTGATAATGATGAGATGAGTTGGATTGATAGATCATTTGAATCTATTTTGAATCCAGATAAACATTTACCTCAGCCACAACAGCAATTTTCTCCGAATGCATTTTCGGTCTTCAAATCACCACCTAACAGCATCAATTCAGGATTAAGTTTGCAGCAAAAGTTTGCTAAAGCAATTAATCGGCATGAACAAGAGCAAACAAATAGCAGAATTTCAACCTTTTTTGAAGGAAATCAGGTGTCTAGAATAACTGAAAACAAATGGATCAATATTCATAATTATGGTGCAAATGAGTCACTTCCAAATGACTCAACGAATTACAATTTATTTAATTACAAGTTTTTCTAATTTCTCACTTATAATGATGAGATAGATAAAGCAAAAATTTATTATATTTTGCTAATACATGAATTAAGTTATCTGAAGATTCTCTAATTCTTTGATTACATCCATATGCTTAAATTTTTCAGGAGTTTTAGTGAAAGTTTCCAAAAGTTGTAATTTCTTTGCATTGTCTTGTGTATAGTACATTTGAAGTTGATTAGCCAGACACTGTGCTTCTTGCACATTTATGACTTTTATATCATATTCTCCTCTCATTAATACAATTCCCTTATCTTTAAATTCAGTATAATGAACAATATTTAAACATTCGGGAGCATTTTCTTTATGAACTTGATAGCAGAGTAGAGGAGTGAAATGAACAGTATTTGCAGCAAATTGGAGCATGATAAATTCAAATCCTTGTGATCGAGGAATAGGGAAAATAAAGATAGGATATTTTTTTGCATTATCGATGAGCTTGTTAAATATCTCGGTCGGAACTACTGCGGCAATTACATCTTTTGATTTGTGATATTCTAGCCAAATATTTTTAATTTCTTCTGCAGTTTTGCCTTCCAGTAACTCAATTTTCATAATATCCTCGAGTTTTTTAAATGGCAATTCAGATTTATTTTCGATAGCTTTCTTAGGATTCATCAGTTCTGAATAATCTCTTGATTTCTCATCGGCAAGTTTCTTTGATCTTTCAGCTTCTTGTTTTTGAATCTTTGATAAAAATTCTTCCGGTGAAGACTTTTGAATTTTGGCAATTTTATCTGCATACTTTTCAAAGTAAGGATTTTCTGTAAAAATCATTGTATGATTTAAATCTAATTTGAGATAAGAAATTTTCTTCTCACCAGATTTCATTTTTTCTAATGCCTCAGCAGTTTTCTCTTGCAAGTTTGCAGACATTCTTATGTTTCTAAATATTACTTTATAGCTATTTTTCAATGCCGTTCTAAGTAGAGCCATTTAATTCTCACTAAAAAAATTTTTTAAAAATTTTCATTAGAATTACCCAATTTATTTTATAAACAACAAACCTCGTGCATTAGATTTGAGAGAAGACCGTAACAGTGTGAATACTGAAGTCATTGATTAAAATAGATTGTATTGTTTAATTTTTTTGAAATAATAATTTATTGAAAATGGCTACGATATCAACAGTGGAACAGCCACAAATGCAACAAATTGATTTAATGAAACTAAATTTACAACAATTAACTCAATTAAAAAATCAGTTAGACCAGGTTAGTCATTTTTCACAGAATTTTCTTTGCCGCACCATCTGACATGTGAAATCACTTATTTATTATATTTTGTAGGAGCTAACAATTTTTCAGGATTCGCTTCAAACGTTGAAGATGGCAAAAGGTAAATTTGGCGCGAGCAAAGAGGCATTAGAGCAATTCAAAGATGGAGATTCAAAAAAAACAACTCTTATTCCCCTCACTGGATCTATGTATTTTATTTTATTTTTATAATCTACAGTGAATTAATTATGTTCTTTTAGGTATGTTCCAGGAAGAATCAAAGATATAGATAATGTCATTATTGATATCGGCACTGGATATTATGTAGAGAAAGATCGCGAAAGTGCAAAAGATTATTTCAAAAGAAAAGTTGATTTCGTTAGTGAACAAATCGATAAAATTGAAGTGCTTGGATTCGAAAAGAGTCAAATTAGAGATGCAATCTGTGAAGTCATGACTATTAAAATTCAACAACTGAAAGCGTCAATGCCAGCACAAGAAAGTTAGAGATGAAAACAATTCTTAGATCTTAAAAGCAATTTCATCATTTTATTTTATTTTGCTGCTTCATATTAAATCCACACATTTTTTGTCTTAAAATTGATCAAAGTATCCGATTATTAATAAAATTATAAACATTTTTTTGTGAAATAAGAATGAATTTAACCATTAAGAACACCCATAAGTTCACCGTTCTCTTTCATTTCTTTGATGATATCTAATCCTCCTTGTAATTCGCCCTTGACATATACCTGTGGATATGTTGGCCAATCGCTGTATTTCTTTAATCCTTGCCTAACTTCTTCATCCTGTAGAATATCAAATGTCTCGTAGTTAACACCAGTTTCATTCATTATTTGAACAAGAGTTCGTGAGAAACCGCACTTTGGTGCCTCTCTGTTGCCTTTCATAAAAACCATTACTTTCGACTTGTTTATCAATGCCTTGAGTCGATCTTCGAGTGAATTGTCTTTAGTTGCTGTCGCTTCTGTTGCTCCTGCTAATGCTTTACATGCATTTGTTAAATCGGCAATGTCAATTCCATCAATTCTGTGAACAGCTTTTTGGTTTTGAAAACAAATAACCTGAGCAAAATGAAGAAGAAAGAAATGAGATAAGCAATTGTGATTATTTAATTTAACTGTCATCAAATGAATTGCGAAAATTTACATACAGTGGGAACAGCTTCAATCTCATGCTGTTTTGCTATCTCAGGCAGTTCTTCAATGGCGACATTTAAAAACTTGATTGATTTATAAGCATCTTGCTTTGCTAATTGTTCCATAACTGTAAGTATTTGCTGACATTGTTCGGCCCACTCTGCACCTAAAAAAACAATGTTTAAAAAGTATGTAGTACAATCTTCTAGAAAAAAAAATAAAAATATTACCATATAAAATGACATGTTGATCACCGGAGCTATGAAATATTTAATTTGCACAGAAATTAGTGTTTACTTCATGTTAACTCCATGATAATGTACTTACTTAAATTCCGTTTTGTATAGATCAGTATTTTCAATCAATGTTATATTGGGCATTTAGGAGATTTTAAATGTTTTTACAGCAATTCAATAAATTTCTGTCGATAAACAATTTATAATTTTTCTTTAGTTATCACCCCCTCACAAAATTCAATAATGGAAGCCGTTAAGCTTTCAAAGTAATAATTTTTCATTTTTCAATTTTATTTGTAACAATTAAATTAATTCATTTCATTTGAATAAGCACACATAATACCATAAACTAAAATATTTTGTGTATGACTGCCATATTTAAATGTCTAAATCTAAATCATTCTGAACTGATTTTTTTGGCAATTTACCAATCCAATAAAATATTTCTATTGATAATTTCTATAGAATATAAACTAATTAACCTACTAATCTATTCATGGAACTGAAATCAGTGTTATTTCAAAGAAAAATCAAAATCACAAGTTTTAATTTATATGTCACCGTTATGAAAATTTTTATTTTTCTTTTTTAAAATTAAAGATTAAAATTTTTTAAATTAAAGAAATGAATTGAAGACCGTTCGATTTTTATTTCAGCATGAAAGGTCGAGTGCAAAATAGTAAAATTTAGATAATATCTTATATTAGTGGTTGGAAAATTAGTTGCAACTTTCTCACCACATTCAGTCAGCACATTTCACCATAGAAAATTTTCTTTTCTCACTTAGTACTCAGTCAGTTGGACGTCGTGCTCTAAACAAGTCGTAAAAATTCAATACTACGCACTATTATTTGCATTTTATAGTCAGCATGTGTGTTTAATATTTACGATTCAATTCAAATTGGTATTTGAATTTATTCATTATTCAGTATAAAAATCTAATTGATTCTTCACACAGCATTTATTACACATATGTGCGAAATATTTAAATTACTGTTTTTATTTTATTGAAATAACTATACAAGAAGCAAAGCAAAGTAAGAAAGAAAATCAATTTTGATAAGTACATAATGATTACTGATTAAATTCAAACAACTGTGGATGAAAAGCGAGTGAACGAAAAAAGAAAGGTGAAATTAGTTCATACGAACAGTACTAGCAGTTAATTAAAAAGACTACAATTTTATGTGTTTTTTCGGTTAATTCAATTGTCGTATTTTCTAATAAAATTCCCATACGAAAGATTAACTTACTTAATCTTTCTCTCTCACACAATATCGCGAGCTGCTGTTTGTTTTTGTTTCCTTGGAAATTTTTCTTTGCTCTCTTCTTGATCGCTTCTACATAGTGAGACTCACTGGTGAGAAAGAGAAATAGAGACGGTGAAGTAGTTCGAAACGAAAAGAAATTATCATCATCAGTATTTCTTTTGATAGAAGCTTCATTTATTGATGTACGTAATCGTATTAGAAAAAAGAGATTAAAGAGCTACTAGTAGAATAAATGACTGGAAAAAAGGTGAACGTAGAAAATCGCACATTGCGTGTCTCAAAGTCATCGCTTGTCGCTCCAACTAAAAAAAAACTCGGCAAGTGCATATTCATGAAAAATCGTTGTTTTATCGATCATCGTGAGTTGGAGAATTCTTTTTCATATACAATTTTGCATGAATGAAAATATGCTGACAAAAATACATAGAAGAAAAAAATCTCCACGGAGAATTCAAATCAATTTCATTGTTAATGAATGAAACGTAATAATATTCGAAAAAAATGTGATTATTGCGCAATCCACTACAACTGTCTGTACCTCTAATTTTTTATACTTCTTCTTGCTTGCCAGCTAATGCTCACTGTGTATTTTGTGTACTTCTATCGTAATATTTAAGAAGAGACTCTTTTTCAGTTTCTCTTGAGTGACGAGCGGGAATGAACAGAGGAAAACGGAGTTAATGATTCTTACATTATTATACACATTTTAAAATCTAGAGGATGTAGCATCAATTCGGTCAATAAACATTTTACAAAGTCAAATTGAATAAGAGAAAGAAATAACGTGTAAAGAGAGGTAAAATGTAGTTGAAGAGAAAAATTATTTTGGAAGTTTAAGTGAAATAAAAAAAGTATAAAAGAATATCAAAAAGGCGAGAGAGCGAGTGAAAAGAAGAAGAAAAAAGTTTTAAGAATAAAAAAGCAAAGAGTGAGTGAATTGAGAGATGAATACGTCTCCGCTTTTGAATTCATTATTAGTTCTACTTCAATTCGTCATCGTGTCATTAACTTATGATCATCGAGAAGAGGAGATGGACAAAAGACGTAAGTTTTTTAGCACAACTATTTAATAAATGTGCTCTCTCATGGAATTTTTTTTTTGTTTTCATTCACATTTCGACTCTCCTCTTACCTTTCGTGTGTTTGGCTTTTAGCACATCTTTTTACTAGATACGAGAGAATGTAATTGATCAAATTGAATCACATATCACCATTTTGTCAAATAAATAATAAAACTAACGGTGTTAAATATAAAAATTTATCATCATCTAAAATAAAAACGTTCACGAATTTTAATCTGAACACTTTGAAAAAATGTGATATATACATCTATATCTTCATCATCTTAATGTAAGAAACAAAAAAAATCAATTTTGACACCCTATTAGTCGGAGATTATAGCGCATTTTTCACGTGACACATCAGTTTGTTTGGTAATGAATTTCACATATTTTCGTCAGCCATCGTGAACTATAAGCGCATTTTTTTTTCAAAAGTGCGTCAAAAATTTTTTCATCACGATATAAATTATTGTAAAATAAATAAATACGCATAAAAGATGAATGAGATAAAATTAGTGCGAACTGAAAACAAAAAAGCAATGTTTATGCTGGAAAGGCAGTTTTCTGTAACATTACTTAAAATTCCATTTTTTTTCGAGCATGATATTAAACAGATGATGATTCTCATGTTTTTTTTTCTTTTCATTTTCATTTTTATTTTTGTTAAATGAAAGCGCCAAAGCTTTTTTGATTTTCGTGACATGAAAGAAGAGGCAGACGAAAAAGGTGAAAGTTGATGCCCTTAAAACAAAATTGAACGAAGTAATTTAAATGGATTCACCAACAAACAAATACTACTCTTACCTGGCCACAAAGCCGATTAGTTGTCACACTATACACCTATTATTACTTGCACGTCTGAGTGACTTTCATTATTATTCCGTGCTCTCTTTCTTCTGTTAACGTAAAAGTATATTTTGCATTTGTTTTTTGTTCTTATCATATTCACCCATAAAAGTGACTCTCTTACTCTTTTTTTGTTTCTGTCAATTTCATGTATTTAAAGTGGGAATATTTCACCTGTATTTTTGTATTTCGAAACATATTGCAGACAATAGAAATTTAATATTTACTAAAAATATATTTTTCTTCTCTTTTTTTGTCTTAATTGTTTTGAAAGAAACAATAAACAATATGTAGTTTTTAAAATTGAAGCATTCATACTGTGATAATTACTTTAACATGAATATTATATTATTTTTCTGCTTTTTTAAAATGATGATATTTTTGATATATTTCACGGGGTCTTATGTCTTTAATAAATTCTCCCCATGCTTAATTTTAGAGAAACTCTTTTCGATGTCACTTAAGTTAATTAAGTGAGAAAAATTCCATTTCCAAAATATTTATTTTGTGAAGGTAAAATTATTGTTAGTTTTTAAGTAATACCGATAATTCCTAATGTGAAATTTAAATGAAATAAGAAATTGTTATTATGTGTTAAGCACCTAAACATTCAAATAAAGTGCTGAATAGGGCTTCTCACTCTCGATCGGGAAATCATGAAGTAAAGATTCTTTAGATTTTTTCTGAAACATCTTGTATTTTTCTTGAAAATTTTGAGACTTTTTCAATAAATTTATTTCCACTCATTAGAATCAAAAATTTTCATATAAAACGATATTTGAAAATTTTAAAATTTTTTAACAAAATTTTCTATCCTCAGATTTCTAAAAAACTTTTCCTTAAATGTAGGCAAATTATTATTTTTGAAAAATCAGGATCGGGATTTTGAGAAGCCCTAGTGTTGAGCACCGAAAAACTCGAGTACAAGTGCTGAGCACCTAATATTTTAAAATTAAATGCTGAGCATAAACAATATTTGACTACTCAACATAAAACAAAATAAATTAAGTTGGAAAATTGGATAATACCTGAGAGTCATATTGAACATTGCTTTAAAAACACAAAAATGCCACAAAAAAGATAATAGATTTAATGAACTAACCAAACACAGTCCGCTTTCATACAATCATACACTCAAAACTCATCTTTCTTTCGACATTCATCATCATGTCGATCTTTTTTTCAAAGAGAAGGGAGGAGGAGAAGAAATTAAAATCACGACTCGAATCGCACCAACAATTTATATTTTTTTAAATTTATTCACAAAGACTCACAACTATCTGTTATTGAATAAAAAAATGTTTCAAATTTCTCAATAAAAATTTCAAAATGTACTCGTACGTACATCTTATATTGAAGTAAGTAAAACATTATTATTGAACGCATACTTCATACACAGTTTTATAATTTAATAGCTCTAGAGTTCGTAAGCGCAAAAATATACAAATATTATTTAATTGAGAGAGACTGTAAATAATAAAGAAATATTCCATGAAAAAGTAAATTGTCCACATATGACAGATGAATGACAAAATATAGTTTTTAAAATTTTTGCTCTCGAAACACAAATTTTTTATGATTATACTCTTTTTTCGGTTGCTTCAGGGACAAGTAATGTTTGCCGCTCAAGTTCCGAATGTCCACAAAATTCGCTCTGTGAACCGCGTGGCGGAGGTGTGGAGTTCACCGAAGGTCAATGCGTATGTCGAAGCGGATATTTCATGAAGGCATCTGGCAAGAAACGCGAATGTATTATGATTGCTGACTATGGTGAACTTTGCTTTATGAATGAGCAATGTGAGTTTCGATTAGGAAAGGAATCATTTTGTAACAATCAACAATGTGCGTGTAAGCCAAAGGCTCACTATGTAGTTGCAGAAAATGCATGCTTTAACTCGTCAAGTAAGTCTCTTTTCTCTCACTTCCTTGCTTACTAAAACTCTAGCTGTGCAGCTGAGTGATGAATGACTCATATTTGGTTAAAAATCAATCTTTCTTCTCACATCTCTCTCACGCATGTTTTTAGAGATAGGTGAATATTGCCGATTAACAAGCAATTGTGTTGTAGACAAAACCACATGTCAGCACGGTCAATGTCGCTGCCATTTCGGATATCATGCTAATATGGACAAGTCGAGGTGCTTGAAAAACATAAATTTAAATGAGAAATGCTATGCCGATGAGGAATGCGTGGTGGAGTATGCGAGCTGTCAAGACAACGAATGTAAGTGCAAAGCGAGTCATGTGCAAGCTAGTCAAAAAGCAGAGTGTCTTCCACTTGCCACTTCGCTCTATCAACCTTGTCAACAAGATTTACAATGCAGGTCAATTCCAAATTCTTATTGCGGTGATAATAGCACATGTATTTGTCAACGAGATCATCACGACATTAATGCTGTAAGGATAATCAAAAATTCAACACCAGAAGATGAACTCGTGACTTTTGAAATCTCGTTCAATTTTTTCCAGAGATGCTGGTCATCGGTGTTACTCGGTGGAATTTGTGAGTCAGATGAGAATTGTGTAATTGAAAATTCATCTTGTGTTAATAAGCGATGTATGTGTAATGAAGGTTTTCACGAGACTCGTGAAAAATTCTGCTCCAATGCCACAAAAGTTCAAATTAGCTCTTTATTAATATCGATAGTTTTAGTGTTCAATTTATTGAGGCTCTTATAGAAGTTTTTTCTTTACATATGTTTCATTTCCACATAAATCATTGTATATAGACAGATGCTTTTTCTTTTTCTTTCAAAATACTTTCAATGGGAATGCTTATTCAAAAAAAAATAGTTAAACTTTTGAAAAAATTTTTGAAATTTTTTCAATAAGTTGAATTAAATTTCGTCAAATGAATTATTGTTTATTTATGACAAACGAATTAATATTTTTGTGATAGGAAGCTTCTATGCTATTATTTTTCTTTTTTATGTTCCACATTCGTTTATAATCTTAATTTCATTTCGGAAGCGATGAACAAAAAAGCGAAATACCTATAAAATAAAAAAATCTACTCTCGACTTGTCTATTCATTAGAAAATATTACGTAATAGCATCTAAAGGAAATATTAAAATATATCTGAAAAAAAAATCATTATAATTTCTAGCCATTATTATAGTTTCCCACAAATTTACTTCTTTTTTCCCGCTACCACTGCTTATTTGACCAAAGTGACAATGATTTTATTATTTAGTATTAAGTAGAAACTACTTCAGTAATTATATTTAATTTATATCAAAAAAGTTCTTTTTTGTTGTTATTATTTATTAATATATGTAGAAAAAGTTATAATAAAATTACGAAATATACAAAAAGAGTTCAATTTGTAAAAAAAACACTCACAATGTAAAAATCATCTTTTTTGTTTCATTATTTCTTCACAGTTTTGGAATGTTATAGTGAATTTCCACATCTTTCTGTTTATTATCTACTCATTCTAATTGAATTATCGAGTCGATACTTAATTTATCATTCATTCATGGACTACTTTGTTCCGTTTTGTTATAATAAAGCACTTTAAAACGAAACATATTTGAGACATTTGTTGCATAAAAAAATTTACTTTAAAAGAAGACAAAGAACAACGATGCACGAATGTATTTCTGTTTCTTACGATAATTTAAGTTTATATAATTTCATGGTTGGATGCACGAGCAAAAGACCACCAATAATATACGTCACAGAAGAGCCTATCAACCAAAAAGATGCAGATGCAATAGCTGGGCCTAATGCTCTTGCTAATGCTCCTAAAGAACGAAAGATGCCCAGCACTGTTCCTTTCTGATCAAAATTTCCATATTTCGACGTGAGCGTTGTCATGCAAGTCACGACAAAAGCAGTCGCTATTGGGAAGAAGAAAAGGAAATCATTATTGAGAAATAAAACTTGAAATTGTGTTACGTAAGCAAAAAAAGAAATAAAAACAAATCAAAGTAAATTTCTTATACTCACAGATAGCGTAAAGAATCATTCCGATATAGAGCCAAAATACATTTTCGCTTAAGCCTACAATTATGTATGAGGGCACAATGAGTATTAATCCTAAAACTGCAGCTCTTTGAGTTCGTTCTAATTTGATTCTTCTGACTACACCACCTTGTAGAATTGTCATAATTATCCCTGTCGTCAAGAACATTCTTGCTTGATCCATTGAGTTAAAACCAAATTTGTGAAACATGAGAAATGTGACTGTGAACTCGAGACCCGAATAAATGAAAAGATAAACAAAGTAGATGAAGCCAAGTTGTTTCAATGATTCTAAATCTGCTTTTGTCAGATTTTTTACAGCATCGAAGCGAAAAAGTGACGGAATGCTGATGTGTTCAAGCGCTTGCGAAATCGAGTTGATAACAGTCTTTGCACGTTTTTCGATTGGCAGCGTTTCCTTGAGGCAAATCATGACAAAAAGTACATCAAGTGTTGCTAGGAACATTGCAAAAAGCGCTGGATAAAAGAACCAATCATTGCTCGTTTTGTCGGCAAAACGTGAAAAGACGGCACCGATAATGGGTCCGACAATGAAACCTAATGAAAAAGCGATTCCCACAAGGGCCATGCCTTTACCCCTGTTCTCGCGATTCGATACGTCTGTGATTACAGCCATGCTTAAACTTATATTTCCTTTGCTAAGGCCTCCAACGAAGCGCGCCAGCACAAAGAGACCAAAATTGCTTGAAATAGCCCACAAGGCATATGAGGCAATGATACCGATGAGACTTACGAGTAAAATTGGTTTGCGACCATAGTAGTCTGATAAACCACCCGCTAAAGGACTTATAAGGAATTGCAATAAACTAAACATTGAACCGAGTACGCCACCAAAAAGTACAGACGTATATTGTTCAGGCGCGCCAACTAACTCGCGGAAATACGCGACACTATTTGATAATGTTGTGTACAAACCATCTTTATCATTAATTCGATAATGCTCTAGTAGTGATGGTAGTAGTGGAAGTATCATTGTAAAAGCAAGAAGATCAAGTAACAGTGAAAAAAAGACAATATACACTGTTGGATGAGTTTTTGTGTTGCTAAGGTCCTTTGATTTTACTTTCACATCATTGCTGCTATCGATGAGATGTGATTTGTCATTGCCATTTTCCATGCCATCAAGTGATGTTCCGTTATTTGTTAGCTTCGCAGATTTTTCACGTTTAAACATCTTTATTGCACCGGTTCACAAAATATACTGTGAGTGAGAAAACGAAAAGCAAATTTTTTTCAATATATAATTTCTGACGACAAAAAGCCACATTATCAAAAGCTCAAACTGAGAAGTGACTGAGGTCACGGACAATTGATAATGTGATAAGGCTTCACATAGGTATATTAAATAATATACTTTATTGCGAGAAATGTGAGACATAAGCATTATTCTTTTATTTTTTTTTTTTCTTTCTGTGTGAATCCGTGAATTCCCATACTCACAATAAAATCGAAAATCTCTACATGTAGACTAATTGTGCAGTTAAATCCATTAAAATTGATAAAATTTAGAGCAAGTCGTGTGATTTTTTCTTAAGCACCATTCATAATACGTGTACACTAAACTTATGACTTTCCTAAATCTATTAGCGAATACGCACTTAATACATCTTTTGTCTGTTTTGTAAAAATACTTCACTTTCACTTCATATTTGCGTATGTTTTTAAAAATTAAAGTGCTTGTGCAACACTTTGGTTGCTGGCTAGCTCATATCTGGTATCGTGAAATTTACTTCGATAATGCGCCACAGACGCTTTTTATGAGATTTTTTTATAAAATTCTTTTTTTAAGAAATTTTTTTTAAATCAAGTTTTCTTTCTCTTTCTCTTTTTCTATTTGCGTCATTGATGCAAAAAATTGTAAACAGATGCAGACGGTATAATATTAATTGTTATCAACATAAAAAAGTTTCCTCGCAATTGTGTGAAATGTTTGGAAAATTTTAAAATATAATTCTTGTGACACGTGGTAAAATAGAAAGAAATTTTTAGAAATGTATTTACCTTTAGAATCACAAAAAGAGAGTCTTATAAAGAAATATATTCGTATATTTCTTGTCGTCTCTGCTTATTGGTAAAAATTCCTTGACAAAAAAATTATTTCATTTTAAATTAGAGCATTCATAAAATTATACAATTCTAGGATAATATCGATCACAACAGTTTTTGTCAACAAAGAATTATTCGATGGAAAACATGTAAAGTTGAATGCTACTCTTTTCGTGACTTGGTTTCAATGTATTGTCTCATCAACTATTTGTGTGGTCATTTCTTTCCTCAGTCATAAATTTCCTCGATTGGTTCCACTTAATGTGCCACAAGCACATCCTTTTAAAGCTGAAACCATTAAAAATGTCATACCTTTATCGATTTTATTCACAACGATGATTGCAACCAATAATCTCTGCTTGCGATATGTGTCAGTAGCTTTTTACTATGTAGGAAGAAGTTTAACAACAATCTTTAATGTATTACTTTCGTATATATTTTTGAGAGAACGGCAAAGTGCAAAAAGTATTATCTGTTGCATTATCATCATAGCAGGCTTCTTATTAGGCGTTGATCAAGAGTCATTAACTGAAACTTTTTCATTAATTGGAACAATATTTGGAATTATTGGATCATTAGCTTTATCAATGTTTTCAATTTACACCAAAAAGACTTTGCCATTTGTCAATGGAGAAGTATGGTTGCTTAGTTACTACAACAACGTTTATTCTATTTTTTTATTTCTTCCTTTAATTGTGGTCAGTGGAGAAGTGAATACTGTGATGAATTATGAACACATCGGTGAAATGTGGTTTTGGATGACGATGTTGATTGGTGGAATTTGTGGATTTTCAATTGGATATGCGACTTCGCTTCAAATTAAAGTGACATCACCTTTGACTCACAATATTTCAGGCACTGCCAAAGCATGCTTTCAAACTGTTTTAGCAACGAGTTGGTTCAATGAGGCTAAAAGCTTTTTATGGTGGCTCAGTAATATAGTCGTTTTACTTGGAAGTTTCGCATATGCTAGAGTTAAGCAAGTTGAAATGGCAATGCGACATCGTGAAACTTCATCTATTCAAAAACACTAAATTTAAACAATAATTTTTAATAAATAATAAATTATAAAATTTTTGAATTAAATTTAATGCAATTAAACATTTTAAATTGATATAAAATGTCATTCTTTTTAACAATTTTTAACGGTTTTCAATAAAATTTAAAATCAACTGAAGTCAACTTCGCTAAATGAAATAAAAAAGTTTTTATGAAAAATTGTTCTTGTACTTTTTCACAAAATATCGCGTTTTATCGTCATCAAATGACTTTTAAAGTGTAGTTAAGTTATGATACAGACAGTGCCACACATTTTTTAATTACTGTTATACTGATCCAATATTTGGACAGTAGAAAAATTGAATATAAATCAATTTGTGAAAAAAA
>JACWBX010003853.1:30549-41993 GCA_014622435.1 Polypedilum pembai
GTTAAAATTTAATTAAAATTTTGTTTCTTCGTGTTATGATTGTTCAAAAAAATTTATTATTTTAAAACTTCTTCAAAAATGATACGAACAGATTGGAAACGTTTTAACGAATATTGCATAAATGAAAATTCATAAACTTTTTCTTTAATTTTCTTTTAAAAGAAAGAACTTCAGTTAAAAGTGCTTTAACATCTCTTAACGAGTTTTCAATGAAAAAAAAAATTGCTTTGATTTTCTTACCAAAAATCTTAAATACAATTTGAAAAATTTATTTGTCATACTCTAAAATGAACTAAAGTTGCCCACTGGCTTTAGACTATTAATAAGACAAGCAAAAGACGACTGAAAAGAGCTTTAATATTCAAATGAATATGAAACAAAAATCCTCACTCAAAACTACAAAGTGTTTAACTCAAAACAAACAATTTATATACATATTTTTTATATTTGATGTCATTTAAAGAACGATTAATTTATTCGACATAAACCTGAATTGATACTTAAACTTCTCGGATTCCTCTCTCTCTCTCTCTTTTCATGTCATTCCTTCCATCCATCCATCTCTTCTAAAATCACTCACTCTCTTTCTCGTGTATGCTGCTGTAATGTATAGACCAGAATATATGAACAGATTTCCCAATACATTTATGTGATTCTTGGTGAGATGAAAACCGGAATAAAAAAAAGAGAGAGAGAGAGAGAGAGCTACAAAGTAATAAAATGAAATTTGAAAAAGCAACATACACACACACAAGACTTCTGATATCTTCTCAATAAATTATTTGACAGATTCGAATATATTTAGCTTCGTTGACCCACATAATATTTGATGTATTTACATTTCAAACATGTATGCAGCAAGTGAGTGACTGGCCATATGAAAAAATTAAGAAAAAGGAGAGAATTAATGAAAAATTACTGAATTGATAATTTTTGGTTTCTCCTTTCTTTATTTGTCGTTTTACTGTGTTGAATGTTCAACTCTGTGTTCAATGCTCGCTCCAAGTTCTTATCAATTGAGCCAAGTGGACAATGTTTTTAATGCACTTTCAGGTTCCGTATTGAGAGAAAGAGAGAAATATGTGAGATACAGTCAATGTTTCCTACTGCGAAGTATTTCATTGAGTCTTATGCAAATTTTTTACTCTCTCCGTGCACTAAAAATGTCAATGTGACCAATTAATCGCTTTTACAACAAACTTTAAAGTTTCCTTTTAGATAAAGCAGCAAAACTTGAAAATTAAACTGAAAAGTGCAATCGTTAATCAGCATTAACTGAAAATTTTCCCTTCTTCCATTCTTTGACCTTCAATCAACAAAAGCGGAATCGGGTAAAGATTAAGCGTCTCAAAAGAATTAAAGAATTGATTTGATTCATGATGATCGCTTTTTACTTACTGAATGTCATGCCACTCTGTCAATCGGCATAAATAAATTTCACAATAATGTGACACGAGGCGCCCTGAAAGTATGTCTTTTAAAATCATATTTAGATAAATTTATGTTCTACATGGAGCTTAAAAAAGTTTTCTTTTTTAAAAAGAAAAAAAATATATGTGAGCAAGAAAGGAAAGGAGAGAGGTAGAAAAAAAAGTATCAAATGTCCACTCTATCATGCTCACATTTGTCGTTTCCACGTATAAATTAAACAATTTATAGCTGTTAACAATGAATTGGAATGAAATGATATCACAATGATGGTGGTCAACTGAAATTAAAAGTTAATGACACACACACTGATATAAAGAGAATTAGAATATAAATTACACATATGGAAGTCAATGGTCGTGAGTCAGAGCTAAATGTGACTTTCTTCTTGGGTCCGTTTTATCATGGGAATATGTTTTAGGTGTTTCATAATGAATGAGTGGTGTTAAAAATTAAAATTTTTTATTTTTAAGCTTAGAAAGCGCAACCAAGTGTCAATTTTTTCAAGCATCATTTGTGTCATAAGTAAATATTTATGCAACAGTAGTGATTGACGATCGGTAGAAAGAGCAAAAAAATGCGCCTACAGCATCATGCATAGACAATAAATACAATTGAAATGTGAAAATGTAGTAACGAGTCATAAACAATTTTTTTATCGACAATGCCGACATAATGTGATGCATATTTCTCTTTGCTGACGCTTGTGTAACAGTTAGGCAGCAGCAGCAGTCGCCGCCGTTATTGAGACAATTTCATGACTGTTGACCAGTCAATTGCACATTTCTGCCCAATCGTAAAGCAATTTTTCTTTCTTTTCCGCGACTATATGTGCGAAATCTCACTCTCTTTATTCTCTTTCTACTCTCAATGTGCCTATAAAGTTACAAAAAGCGACATTTATGCCTATCAGTGGGTTTCGATCTTTGAAAAAATTTCTTTTCTCGCTTCTTTCGCACTGCTTTTAGGATCAACTGCGAAAGAAAAAGAGCAATCGCCAGTGCTTTGTGTGTGTCATTTCTCGTTCAATGAACATTTTGGGGTGCTAAAGATTGTGGATTAAGAAGAACTGACAGCAATTTGTATGGCAAATGGCTGTGAGATTAAGATTTCAATCAAATCATGCAAGGAATGTGCATACTTTCACATTATGAAATTTTTCTCTGCTTTCAACATTAATAACTCATGTGAAAAATCAATTATCGATATTTGAAACAAATTCTCGCAGGGCATGAGCTAAGTTAGAAAAATTTCAACTAGTTTGCAATTGTTCACCTTTTTCGAAAGTCTTTCTTTTTTGCTTGTTGAATAAAATACTAACAAAAACTGATGCCGACAAACGAGACAAGAAAATCACTCTCAGCACGTTTCGTGTTTAATGTTCATGAAAAGGTAATAAAAGTAATAGAAAATTCGCTGAGTTTATAAAATATAATCTAAATGAGCGTTTGTTTGTTGATACACTGAAAGGAAAAAAAAATTTTTTTGCTAGTGCTGATAGCAAAATAGTAAAACACAAATTTACCTTTGTGGCCTTTTATGACTTTGATGTGCTACTAATTGCTGATTTGTGTCGCCCCATAGATGGTATGATGAAGTCCATTACAAAATAAACACACAGAAAATTCCTTCGAGTGCTCTTTTAATCTGAAAATTCAATAAAAATGTATTTTTTTTGCTTCACTCTCAAGACCCTAATAAATGTGTGTAAAAAATCGAGTGAAATGTTTCGTTTTGTTGCATGACTCAATGAATAATCGATGTTGATTAAAACAAATATGCCGTTAAATTGAAAATTCATTTCTGAATGTGAAAAATAAATTCCAATTAGCAATTAAAGTTGATGGAAAACAAATTAAGAGATTAATTATGATATGTGTAAATTTATCCATTTGAAACAGTTATTTCCATAAAAAGATCTGTGCGAGCTCTAATTGATGTCTTAATTGAATAAAAATAACACCACCACCAAAGAGACACGCCTTCTTACTGCAAATTAATTTATCCTAAAGAAGCAGAGAATAAATCATAATAAAATTATTGACAATAGTGCTGCTGCTGGATCGATCGTTTCCTAGCTATAATGAATCATTTTCAATAATGATTTTTATTGCCATCTCACTCACTCTCTCTTCAACTTATGTTTTCCCATATGCCCATATTTTTATATAAATATTTATTCACCCATCGTCTCTCTATCTTTTCTATTTATCTAAATTTGTGCTCACACTCACTCACATACACACCTTACCTGCCGTGCAGTGTCGATTCAAAACCAGATGAAATACTGCCCAAGCTATACGACAAACGAGCGAAGAAGATCAATTGGTGAAAATGCTAACCGATTTTTGACAAATGAGCAAATTACTGAAATTCTTCTCTTCATCCGCTCGCTCAAAAGGCTTTAATCAATTAATAAATCAAGAATCAATTTAATTTGATTAGGCAGATATTTTTCTTAATATATAAATAAGCAAAAAAGAGTTTCATTCACACACGGCTGGATTTATTTCTTACTTACTTACTTTTCAAAGCTGTCCGGGATTCATTCTTTAGGATTTTTTTGGTCATTTAGCTAAAAAAAAGAAGAATAATTTGTTGGGAAGAAGCGAGACCATTTCGCAGAACTCGTTTTACACTGTGTTGTGCTTATTTTATTTTTATTAAAGAAGGTGTGTTTAGTCGGTCGTATGACAGTTAAATAATTTCAAATTTATGCATAATACATAAAAGAAGAGTGAGAAAGATAGACTCTTTTTCTTTATGGTGTGTTGGTTTCATCGAAGATGATATCAAAGAAGAGGTAAGCTTTTGTGTGTATGTTCTTCTCTATCTAAGCCGCTTTTTTCTTTCCGATTAATGATGATTTCTTTTCTCACTATTTATTTGTAATAAAATCAACTGCAAAATATCCTTTATGCACTTGTTAAAACTAAAACAATTGTTTGACAATAAATTTGTGACAAAGAGAAAATAAATCTGAGAAAGAAAAAAATGTGAGAAACAATTTTTTGCCATTGTTTGTGAATAATTAATTACCAGTGAAGAAAAATGTTACATGCAAATCTCAACATAAAAAATGGGAGCAAACTTCTCAGCGCTTGAAAGAAATCAATTAGACAGTTAATTAATTAGACGTTGTCACCTGTTTGTTAAATGAATGAAAGATGACTATATGACACAACATTCACTTTCTCTCTATCAAATAGAAGTCAAAAAAGAAATTTTTATCTCATAAATTCTATTGAGCACACCAAGCACCAGTTGTTTCCGGAAATCGTGTGCAAAAAACTTGCGTTTGACGTGATTTCATAATTTTTTTCCTTTTCTCTTTAGTGAGAGTTAATTAAAGCAACAACGATAACGCGCTTTATGTTTCTCTTGATATATGTGTGCTGATTTATAAATACTATATCTAGAAAG
This sequence comes from Polypedilum pembai, assembly GCA_014622435.1. NCBI lineage: Eukaryota > Metazoa > Arthropoda > Insecta > Diptera > Chironomidae > Polypedilum > Polypedilum pembai. Next base: position 35,401 of record JACWBX010003853.1, read on the forward strand.
AATGAAAGCAGCGAATTTCAAAAAAAAAAATTGTCATGAAACTTGGTGGTTTTAAAATTTCCGTGCGGTTTTTTGCTCTGCACGTGAAATAATGCTTTAGACATAATAAAAAAAAAACAGTTTTTCCCTCAAGTCGCTCATTCACTCACATGCATTTTTATAAGGCTTGAGACATATTTTCGAGCAAGGGGATAGAACTCTTGATAAGCAAAACATAGTATATATTGAAAAGTACTTATTTATATGAAAAGTATCAAAATTTTTTTTGCAATTTTTGATAATATTTTTTGATATTTTCATAATTTTTTAATAGAGTTTGCACCCCTTGTTTTCGAGTAAGTACATATTCGTTATTAATGGCTTTCACATGCTTTATCTCTCTCGCTTGCAATGCGCTTTTTTAAAGCATGAAATTTACCTTTTGGTGTGTGACTCAAATAATGTCGAGACATTTTTTGTGGTATTTTTTTCTTTTATCTTTTTTTGCTTTCATTGAGATGATATTGACGAATCGATGACAGCTTGTTGGTGATCAATCACTCATATAGGTGACCAACTCTGCATAAGTATAGTATCAACTATACTGCAATTAATAACATTGTCTTCTTCCATTTCCTTCTTCAATCTCAACTTTCAATTTATAAATCAAACATTGGACATTGGAAATATTTTTAGAATTCATTTGTGTTGTTAGTGCTCAAAATATTATATCAAGTTTATCAGGAAATCGTAATAATCAAGCTTAAAAAAATTAAATATCATAGTATTATTGCAAACAACAAAATAAAATAATTTGTAATGTTTTAAATATTAACTTATTAAATGAAGTAATTTATTGGAACAATTTTAAAATTTTTTAAAAAATATTTAAGTTTTGAAAAGAAGAAAGTAAATAAGAAATGTCCAAGCTCAGAAAAAAATAAAGCCATTTATGAGCATAAGCTTGAATAGATAAGCAAAAGAAGGTGAATATATCGTTGACTTTGACTCTATAGTGTTTCTGATGATTTTCACTTCTTCAAATATAGATGAGGAGGCTAAAAGAATTCATACCAATGCCTTTCATCTTAATAATGATTAATGATTAATGCTGAATGATAGTTAAATTGAGTAAAGTGTGTAATTTCATTTGTATGTGCGCGCGTATTTAAGACACATACTCGTAGAGAGGAGCAAAGAGTCTCATGCGAGTACTCATTCGTTCCGCTTTTAAACATTTCAAAACATTAAATTGACATCTTAAGAGAGGAGAGAAAGAAGAGAAGAGAAGAAAAAAAAGTCTTACGCGCCGTCGGTACTTTGTCAGTTTTATATTTTTTTCTTACCTATTCTGCCTGTTCACTGCTTGGTTGCGTGGTGCGCGAGCTAGACATCACTGCTTGTGGTAATATGATGTTGTGTCTTCATCTATCTAAATCTTGTGTGCACAGCTATCCTACATGTATAAATAGTTTGTTAAATTATTGTAAATTGTGCTGTTGCTTCTGATGCTCCTGAATAACAACGATGATATTTCATAATGCGAAGAGACACTGCTGTATCATTCAATTACAATTTATTTGCTAATTTTGCGTTAGTTGTGAAATTAATTTAAAGTGATTTCATGAAGAGATCTTGAGCTGCTGCTGAAAAATTAAACTTTGAAACTCAAAATTCTTGCTTTTTTAAATTTCATTCTTTTTTTCTTTATTTTTTCCTAACTATTTACACAATAATACAAAAATTTAATTTTTAAATTGAAAGAGTACTTATTTTTAAAAATCTTCGCTTTTTTTTCTTGATCTTCCGATCTCTCTTTTAATAATTTTCTTTTTATTTCATTATTCATATATGAATTTATCACATTAATCATAATTTTCAATTTCTTCTTCTGTATTTTTTTTTTTCGTCTCATCTTGCTCGCCTTGTTATTTTTCGGTTATATCTAACTTATAAGTTTCTTTTATTAGCGATAACTATTGAGAGAGAAGAGAAGGCGTCTCAGTTTATAATGATTTAATCATTTAATTAATGACTGCATCATGATATTGATTTTCATATGTATACATTTATTTGTCAAAAATGCAATGATTTTGAGTCTATCATATAATTATGTAAATGTTAGAGAGATGGAAATATTTATATGGTCACTTAGCAAGTTTGAATTTGTTACAAATTAATTCTTTCAAAATGATTTAAATATTAAAATTATATCTACATATTTATATATACGCTATCTTTAATAATCTTTGATGTTCATTCATTCATATCTTTTTTGATGCTTCTATAAAAATTAACGAGATGTTCTCTCACTGTGTGTATGTATATGACAAGAAATGGCGCATAATCTCTTATTTATTCTTTTTATGATTATGATTTACAATAAATAATAATAATAGAATTCTGAGATATTGGCAAATGTTATTGACTTTCTCTAATTTGTATTTCATTCCAGAAGTCAAATTTTGAAAACCTAAAATATCAAACTTCCTTAAATTCATCCTAAATAAACATAAATTTTCAACTAATTCCATCAACACAGCCGCCAAAAATAAATTTTTTTACACAATGAACATTTTGTCATTGAAAAGGAATTCTTTTGAGAGCTTATCAGGTTACTTCCTCTCCTTTAACAAAAGACTTCTAACTTTAAACACATTTGCTTCTTCTTTTGATTTTTATTTTTCTCAGTGAGAATGGTTGCACACATAATGGACCTTAACGAGGACTATTTACAGGAAAGAAAAAATATTTCATAACAATTGAAATAATTCCTTTAATCTCTCAAAATATTTCTCCGCTGTGTCGTTTTTCAATGAATTTCAAAATAATAATAATGAAAGGTGAGAGAATTAAAAGAGAAGAGAAGAAAAAAAATAGTCAAAAGAATCTTATTTTCTTTAATCAGATGCGGTGTGCACAAAAGAGCATTGAGAATATCATCCTACAGTATACACACATTTAGACAATTTACTTTAATTTTTCATTCTTCGATTGATATTGTAAAGGAACAACTACCTGCACATATACACCCTCATTCTCGCTCATCTCATTGATGAATAACACACACAAGAATGAAATCGAAGTGAAATGAATTGAGCTTATTGTGAATTATGCATTGCCTAAGCTATGTGTATTTGAGAGTCAGAAAGAACATAAAAATTGTATTCGATGAGGGAAACAAAAGCGTATATATCCCAAGGAAGAATGAAATGTAAAAAAGTAAAAAGAAGGAAACACACAAACCCGATGGTTGTTGTTATTGCCAACAGAGTGTGAGGTAACAACTTATTTAGAGAGAAGTAAAAAATTTTTTACTTAAATTTTGTTCTTTATTTCGAACTCAATTGAGTAGAAATTCCAAAAAGTGACAATCTTGTAAAGTGAGCATACAAGTGAGTGAAAAAATTCTACATATTTAGGAATTCCATTCAAGTAATACCATTTAGTGTCACTTTACGCTTATCTTTATTTTTTCATTATGTGATTTTATTCTCCTTCTCTCGTTCGTATGCATTTTTTTTACAAATATATCTCTTGCTTAAAAGCCACTTAGTTTACTGACATTTGAATGAGCCGCAGACAAATTTCACATGAAAAATTAAAAGAGAAGAAAAAAGAAAGAAATTGAATCATGAAGTGCATTGATGTGTACATGTATTAAACGTATCTTAGCGTACATTCTTCATTGGAATCATTCAATTTTTTGCCAAAGGATAAGTTTTCGATATACATACACAACCAGTTATTGAATTGTCCTTAGGGTAAATGATTATGATGAAAACGTGCGATGCTACTTATAGGAACAATAAAATGCTTTTTTCTCCTTTTTGTGAACAATAATAATAAAAGAATGAAAATTATTCAGTTTAATGTTATGCATCTTCCTCTGTGCGGACGTGAATCCTTAATGTTTCTTAAGACTCTTAAGGTCATTTTCATGAAGCAGCAGCAGCAGCAAATTCCACAAAAGCAAAAGAAACCGTTCTTAAATGATTCCTCAAATTCTCATTAGATTAAATTATGTGTAACTACTGACTTGTTCTTGACTTAATTTCACATTTTTCATCTGATGATAAATTATAGATTGCACGCACTAGGCTTATGCAAATTTAAGATTTATTCGCAGTATTTTCTCTGTTTAAAATCAATTCAGTTCGCTTTTTGAAGAAAAAAAAACAATAAAAAATACTTTCAGATTTTGTACAGAAAAATTTAAAATTTAAAAATGAATTATTGATAATACATAAGACAGAGAAACTGTCTTCTAATCATTTGAAATTTTCTCTGCAAATTTTCTATTCAATCTATTACCAACATCGCTTTGAAAAGAACATAAGTTTGTATTTTTAAAATTTAATGAATTTGTTCTTTTTAAAGAAAATTCAAGTAAAAAAAAATCAAATATTCTGTTCTTTAAGACACAAAACAAATTTCCATCATAATAGCAAAAACCATCTCCATTGTGTGTTTGACTCTATTTACTTTTTGAAAGGCGACAGCAATCTCATGTTTTTTTCTCCCTCATTCAATAATAATAAGAATTTTAACTGAAAGTTCATATTTACATGCATACATGCGTGCATTGCGCATACATATGCAAAGCAGCAGTGTTGTGAGCTTGTTCAACTCATTACTCACTAAGAAGCTAAGCAAGGCACTTCTTAAATAATTTCTTTATACACTTTTTTCCTCTCGCTCGCTCGCGCTTTTAATAAGAAAACTGGATTTCTTTATCAAAGTATTTGGTACCAAGGTTCTGTCTTATTTTCTTTCTTTTCAATATTCATGTTATTACACAACAACAGCGTTAAAAATATAAATTTTCATTTTACAATAATATTATTAAGTTCATAAAAAAAGCGGAGAGATTTTGTATACATACGTATTTGCATCGTCGCGTATCATCGTGAGGAAATCGTTAATTAATTATTTTCATTGCCATTTTGTCTCTTAATTAAAAAGGAATTTTCTCAAAAAAAAATTAAATTTCATCACATTTTCAAATGATAATTCTTTCTTTTTTGTTCAGTCAAATCTCGCTAAATATTTACACAAAACGTATCAGTAATAAACTCTTCTCTATCTATTTGAATACATGTCTTGGCACTTTTGCACTTGCTGCAGAACATGATCAATACGATCAGAAAGAATTTTTATTGATTTATCAGGAAGTGGTGGCAACACGTCACGAACTTTGTCACCTGTTATTTGTTCAAAAATATCATTCAATAGCTCACCGGCATTGTTTTCATGAAGATTTCTCAAAGCTTCAATTGTTGATTTGCGGAATACACAAAGTTCATCTAAAAGTAAACTATGATAAACTTCATACTTTTTAAGCAGCCGATAACCATGTAAAAGACCCGACTCATTATCCAAGAACACAAGTAGTTGTGAATCTTTTTGTCTTGCAAGATTATGTGCTGGTGCAGCCATAATATCTGCATTCCATTGATAATTGTAAAGATTATTAACAACTCGATCAAGATTTGCAATTAGATAGTCAAAAATAATTAAATCTGACCACTGAGCAAGCTCAACAAATCGTTCAAACATTCGCTCATTGAGACTAATTTTCTTCTTTTTCTTGAACTTCATTTTGTTGTTGTCATCGTATTTTGTTTTTAATCGATCGATGAGCACATGCGATGGTTTGGTTGTTCCATCATCGTCACTCATTGTCATGTTCCATATGTCGTCTCTGTTCATATGTCTCTCGAGTGGTCGAAATTGTACCGGTATGTCGGAAGGCAGTAGATCGGGAATCCATTTTGTAAACACCACAGGACGTGAAGTTTTCCACTGAGATTCAGTGATATGTTGCTTTACTTGTAACCACAAACGTGAGTCCCAATCGATGACAGCTGCTGTACTTGGTACTAAGTTTGTGATATTAAGCAGACGACCAAGAAAGAAACTAAAAAGCTCTCCTTGAATTTGGTCAGTATTTTGACGATACCGAACACAAGCTTTGACTCCATCGCTGAATGTTACAAGACGATTTTGCATGCGTCCACAACCCTGCTCTATCTTGATGATCTCTGTCATATTGCTTTGCAAATAATTTTGCCAGTCTTGTGTATCACGCTTACTGAAACCATTCGGTATGCGATCTTCAATCGCCTGACCCCAATAAATACCATCTTCGATGATTCGTCGCAGTGTCTCATTGTTTTCTCGATCATATGAATTCTCATGACTTTGTTTCATTTCATTGTTGTCATCAATTGTGCTTTTATTGTTTCTATCTTCTATTGCAATTGCAGCTTGCTCTATGACTGGCTCATATGCCGCTGCAATCTTTGAATATTCGTCATCATCAGATATGAAAGATACGGAAGAATAGGCGGCTGATGATGCTGCTGGCCTCTTGGCTGACTCAAAATTACTGATTTGCTATTGTACTTCGATTTGCTATTGAAACTGTACTTGTGCATTTGTACTTTGCCATCAATATTGTTGTTGGTCGCTATTGTTGGACTGTTGGCCGATGTTAATCTGATTAATGGCAGGAAAAAGATGCCCATGGCTAATCCAATCGTGAACGCAGCCATGACACTCAATAAACACGTCTGATGATAGAATGCGCGACGTTTCTTGCGCAGAACCAA
>JACWBX010003857.1:1605-13888 GCA_014622435.1 Polypedilum pembai
TTTTAAACACTTAAAACTATGTTCTTTCATTTAAATTCATAATATCTCAATTCATTAAACACTTGGACATTCTTTAACACTTAACTAATAAATTAATTCGTTCATTTTCCACACTAATTAAATATTTTTATTCGGAGCACTGATTCAAACTTACATAATTTGTTTATTATTTTTTTGAACTCTCTATATTTTTTGAATTTACTACTACCGTTACAAACTCGTGCATCATTTGAGTGACAATTGCCTTAATTAGTGACTTTTGATTGTTTGGCATGTTTTTATTGGACATTGCTGTTACTGATGTTATGCCAATTGAGACTTTCATAAACATTCAATAATTTGCACAAATATGCCTCATACTCTTATATATAAATATGTGTGTATGTGAGAAGAGGATGGAAATTAATTTCAGGAATTAAAGTAGTATAGAATCTTCCGTGCACGAATCAACATTAATCATGTGATGCGATGGTGTTCCATTGCGAGTTTGTGAGTAAGTGAGTGAGTATAAGTTTATACTGCACTTGAAATCCCACGATTGTGGATTTAAAATGATGAATTATGTTCTCGGTTGAATGCATTTTACTGCTTCTGCTGCTGCTGTAAATGTTGTTATTGTTTACTTGTTGTGAAAATTGTGACATCCAACTGAGAGCTAAAATTATATTTTTCACTTTTTCAACAGCAAATGCATTCTTTTGCAAGGAAGGAATTAAAGTTGAAGGACTTTTGTAGAATGAAAGGAATCATAGATTTCACACTTCATGTTTAAAAATGTGTTTAAGGATTTTTCGTGTTATGTAGAGAAACGTAACTTAACGATAAGTGGTAAGAATTAAATATTACGGTGATAAATTTCTAAAGAAAATTTTCATACTTTTATTCGAGTGATTTTAAAGTTTGAACATTTTGGAAAGTCTTTTGGTGGCTTTGTCATTTCTGATAATTCACCAACTTGTAATATCACTGACATCCCCTGATAATATTTAAGTATTTAAAAAATTTAGCTTTAAATTTTAAAATTTAACTTACAGTCTCCAAATGCCAATCAAAATGACAATGAAAAAGCCAAAAACCTGGATTATCTGCTCGAAATCTGAGCCTTACATATCCTAAAATTAATTATAAATACTAAAAAGCTTATTTATTGTTAATATCTTTTGATTACCAGGATAAGGAAGTAAACAAGTATCTTTGTAAGGCGGTTTCATATGTGTCCAATTAGGGATTCCACCATTTCTCACTAAACCAGGTACAGGTTTCTTATCGTAAACTCCCATATCCACAATATGAAATTTGTGTCCATGCAAATGAATTGGATGCGCAATTTGGTCATCGATATTGACAACAATAAATTCGACAATTGAATTCAAGTCAGCTTTAATGAGATGAACACATCTGCATGCAGTAACATTACCAAATCCATTGTCTGTGCAAAATTGACCAATTGTGCTGTTTTCATTACAAAATAACGAGTTATCAATCATTTCGGGCTGCGTAAGAAGCGGAAATGAAGGATAAAGTAAACTGATATTATTGAACGTGCCGATACTATTGAAATTTGATCTTGTTGTTTCGACTGCAAATGAAAATTTACAAATATTATTGGAATATGAAAATTTGCTCAACTACATACAAGCCATTCGATATTGAGTTTGTTTCGAATAAAGTATGTCGTCAGTAATTGTTGGCGAATCGAGAAATAAGTAAAATTTGAAATCTGGATCGCCTTTAATTATGCTCTCGTCATATTCATATGCATTTAATTTTAAAAATGGAATGTCCTGAACTTTCGGTTTTGGTGAATTAAAAAGACGACTTTGGGAGAAATTATTTGATAATCGAGGTGGATCATTTGTAAATTCAACATCACTGCCTGATTTATTGCCATAGCGAAGCACTGCAAATCCCTCAATTACTGTCCTACATGGAAACATTGTCTGCACTCTAATCCAATAATCACCTGGCGTGTTATTTGTATGAACAACAAAGTCAAATCTCTCTCCGGTTAATGAGTAAAGGGAATCAATAGTAAATGGCTCAACGTAACTTATTTCAGTTGCAATTATTGTCATATTGTGATGTTCAATTTGCAGCAAGAATGGACAAACATTGAATCCCGAATTAATGAATCGAAAACGATATCTCTTGTTGGGCTCTACATTGTAAATTGTGAGCGTTGCACGCTCATAAGTCTCTGTTGATGCCTACAAATAATTAAAATCAGAATGGAAAATTATTAACATGCATGCAATATTATTTAAAATTCACATTGAAAAATCTTCCATGACCATTGATTAAAATACTTCGTGATAGAATCGAACGTGAAGTCATGCCAGGAAAATCTTCTTCAGCCAAATGCTGCATCCAATCACAAACAATAATATAATGTTCAGGCAGGTCGTGGTCATAATATTTTCGATTAGAAAAAAACGGCTTATCAGGCGCTCGCACTATCAATGCACCGAAAATGCCATTAGCCTTTTGATGACCGCTATGACTGTGATAAAAATGTGTTCCCTCGTCATCAACTTTAAATGCATAACGAAATCTGTTACCGTAAGGAATTGGACACTGAAAATTATTTGTGTTATCAGTCATGCTTTCTTTATATTTGTCTATACATACTTGAGTGAGATAAGGCGCACCATCAAAATATTGTGTTCCTGCAACTTGCCGCATTCCATGCCAATGAATGCTAGTTGCAGTGCCGTCAGCATCGTTTGTTAGATCTACAATGATTACATCATCTTTGCAGACATGAATTGGTGGTGCAGGCAATTGAGCATTAATGCTGAGAAAACTACGCTTCACACCATCAGCCATGATACATTTTGGATTAAAACAATGAGAATTTGTACCAGTTGTGCAATTTTGACAAGCACTAGATAGATTTTTGATTAATTTATTGTGATAAGAAATAGGAAAAATACTGACCCGCCCATAATATGAAAATATTTCAATGTGAATGTAAAGTGGCAAAGTCGACGATCATTTGGTTCACATAGACGTTTGCATCGCTCACCAGGTATAAAATTTGTGAGATCAATTGTGTTATCAGTTGTATTAAACGTTTTAAAAAATGTTCCAAGCAAATCATTTGCTAAAAATGGATAAGGCAAAAAACCTGATGAGAAATTGACGAAAAATAAAATTAAAAGAATTTTAATGTTCATCTTCTTAATACTCAGAGATTACTGATTTTACTTTAAGACTCACAAAATATTTTTCGAGAGAGAAAGGGAGAGCAAGAAACTTTTTTGATAAGAGAGTCTCATTCATATAATCTACTAGATTATTTTCATTACTTTCTTACGAGCATAAAAATGAAACCAGTTATTAACGTAGTGCTTACACAAAACCTATTAATATTTAATGATCAATGGAGACAACGATAAAATCAGCTTCAATTGATCACATTTGCAAGAATTTAGGTGAAACATAAAACAAGTAAAGCAAGTGTTTGATGCGGAGAAATGAGATTTATTTGTTTAACAGCCTAAGTGCTCTGAATTTCATAATTTTGTGCTACAATGTGAAGTAATTATATCTAAAATGGAAAAAAAAATTCCTAAGATTTAAATCAATAAAAAATTTTCAAGACATTTGTCACAATAATTTAAGCATGCTTTAGCCTTCTCTCCAAAATAATTTTCAATTGCCTTACGTCTGCATTTTGTATTAATATAACTTTTTATGTAGCCAGTAATGTTACTATTGCTTGAGATTAAATAGATTTTTGAATAACCAAGCTTATTATTTATTTTTTTAAAAAAATTACGAAATCGAATAAAATTATATGAACATGAAAACTCACCTGATAAAAATGACGCAAACTCTTAAGTACATCAAAAAGAATGATGAATCGAATGGTTGGAATATTGTAATATATGCTAAAGCCAAACCTCTTATCTGCTGTAACAAGAACAGCAAAATGTAGATTCTTCCAATTTTCAAAAACACTTTCCTTTATGAATGTTACGTCAATGTTTTCTAAAATTTTGTGCGGACAAAAAAATCCGCCATCAAAATAAGTGGCAGATACGCCAAATTTTAGGTGCGCCACTTTTTCAACGGCGGATTTGTTCGCTATCAAAAAAGTAATGGATATTTTCAAAAAAAAACAGTACTCGATTACCTTTCTATGACTTTCCATTCTTAAGTTTTGACTGTCAAACCCAGCCAGCCATCCATAGTGGCCTTTTAAGCGTATTTTTTACAAAAATGTGCAAAAAATAAAAATATTCGTGGAGTAGTATTTGTTTTATAAAATTATGCAAATATATTGCAAATTTCAAGGTCGTAATAAATCTTTATTATAATAATATATTAAATTAATTTTTATGACGACTAACACATAAATCACACCAGTTTCTACAGACTGGAGTTACTTCATCAAAATAAGTAGCCAATTCTTGACATCGACATATTGTTCTTGTAAAAAAATCAAACTTAGTACATGTATCGTCTTTATCGTTTATGTATACTCTCGAATAGCTCTTTTTTCCATTATTTCCTGCAAGTCCAGACTCCTGTATATTAAATGCAAAAAAAATATTTTAAGATAAAAAGGGTAATGAACAATACATACATGATAAAAATGACTTATGCTTTTTGGTTTCTCCTAATTGATGACAAATCTTATAATTGGAACGTTAAAATGTATTCCAAATCCAAAACTTTCAGCAGTTGCAACAAGAACATGAAAATTTCTTTTACTCCAATCATCTATGATCTCTTCTCGATTTGTCAATCCTGCATGATATCCACGAGCTTTGATTCCATTGCGCACTAGTTCTTCCACAATTTTATCAATTAAATTTAAACCAATGCAAAAAATTATTCCACAAGGTATTGATTGTATGCTACCATCACTTGATAAATTTCTAATAAAATTTCCAACTTTAAAAAATAAATCAATTGATTTTAAATCATAAAATATATTAGAGCGAACACTAGATGTTCTAATAATATATGGATCAGTTATTGAGAATTCTTTTGTAATTCGAATACATTTTTCAATACTTGCAGTTGTTAAAAATGTCCATAAAATTTTTCGATTTCTCATTTTAAAAATTTTAATATATTTCAATTCTCTTTGCCTATACTCTGAATCTATAACTCGATGAGCTTCATCCACAAAAATGCTGTTGATTTTATTGGTGTCGATTAGCTCACACAACAAATCTTTAATCTCACTTCTCTTTTTTGTCATCTCAGGAGTGAGAAATAAAAATTTTATTTTGCAATCTTCATTTTGTAATTGATCGAAGGTTTTTTCGTTTTCATTATCATTGAAAAGACTGTTTATAGACACAGCGCTAAGATTTCGCGATTTTAGGAATAAAAGGTTATCATTGATAAGAGCAAGTGATGGTGAAAAAATTACTGTGAGTCCTTCTTCAGCCATACCACCTATGCCACATCAAAAGTTTACAAGTTTTTGATTTATAATTTATTTATAATCTTACCTAAAACTTGATAAGTTAAGGACTTTCCACCTTGTGTAGCCATGCTTAAAATCAATATTACTTTTCACCTTTGACTTTATTAGAAACTCCTTAAGAACACCTTTTTGATCACTACTCTTAAAATCTTCGAAATTTAAGGTATTTTTCATGAATGCACGAACTGACTCCATTAGTAATTATTTCACACAGATCAATACACTTTGACAGACGCAAAATGACTGAAAAAAAGTTTTTTTAATTACATCATTTTATAAAAATCAAAAACGTAAAGAAGCGATTGCAACATTATCATTCCACATGTTATCAAAAATTATTTTCATGCAGAAGCATTGATATTTTGAAATGAAAAAAAATCATTTATTTATTTACATTTTTCATAAGTTCATACACAGATATTTTATTTCAAACGTCTTCAATCATGTTGTTTCCTTGCATTTTCAGCTAACTCATACATTTGAGCTCGAAAGTCATCAATTTGTTCATTTACAGCATGTTGTGCTGCTCTGATAATCATACACGCTTGTCTTGAATTTAAGTTCTGAAGTTTCGACATCAATCCTTCTGGTGAATGACCAGCAACATCGCAAATTGTTCGAATTCCTTTATTATACATTTGTTTAGCTCTCCCCTATGTAATAATAATAAAAACTAATAAGAATAAAAAAGAGTAAATTTTGTGATGAACCTACAAGTTTAACACAAGGTAAATTCATTAAAGGTAGTAATTCAAGTGAACAACAATGTGTCAATCGTTGAGAAAACTTTTCTAAAATTTCCTTAAACACCCAAAACTCATCAAATTCTTCGCAAAATTTGAAAATCACATACGCTTGGGTTGACGCCGATTGCATTAATTTGTGAACAAGTCCACGATCAATTTTATATTTTTTTGCTACTTCATAAATATCTTTTCCATTCCACAAGTCATTTAACACAAGTGCAATGTAAAAGCGTTTCAACATTGCCAGTTGCTGCTCTTTGAAATTATGTCTGATAACCATTTTCATAGCCATTTGTTCTGTGATTCCAATCATATTTGCTGTACGCAACAATGTTTGATTTAAACTCATGAAGATTTCATTATAATTCTTCAAATCTAGATTCACTGAATCATATGCCTCTGGTGGTGCAACAATATAGAGTAAATGAAGGCATTGTGACACAACTAAATTTTCTGCAGCTTTCCTCAGCTCTTTGTCAATGGATTTTGCTTCCTCTAAACTCATTCCTGCTTTCATTGCCGCTTGACCAAATTTATTAATTTCAAGTTCATCATCAAAAGACACTTGTACATTCTTTTCACCTATTAAGACATCTATTGTCTCTGAACATTTTGAATTATTTGATTTCTTGAGAATTGCATTTTCAACTAAAAGTTCTTTAATGACATCAAGAAAATTTTTCTGCATATCTTTATCAAATTGCTTTCTTTGCACATGAGCTAGTAAGCATGATGAAAATTTTAAAAGTTCATTGATAGTCTTGCAAATTTTCACTACAACTAAATTCAGTATACAAGTTCTAATAATTGAGTTGTGATCTAAAAACCCACTGACAGTGAAATCCATTTTTGATGTTAACATATTGACAACATTTTGGTAATCTTTTCGTACACAAAAGAGATAGCTTTCACCAGTTTCAACAATTCCTGCTCTGCCTGCACGACCTATCATTTGCTTGTATTTGCTAAGTGTAAGAAAACTTGTCCCAACGTATGGTGAACGTATGATGACACGCTTAGCAGGCAAATTAACACCAGCCGCAAGAGTTGAAGTACAACAAATAATATTTAAAACTCCTGCTCGGAAAGCTTCTTCAATATGTCGCCGCTCATCATTTGTTAAACCTGCGAAGAAGAAGTTGAAATTATTTTAATGAAATTTCAAAATATTAAATATATATTCTTACTTGAATTGTGATAAGCAATCCCAAAAGGAATAGAACGAGCCAGAACCGGACAAATTTTACCATTTGAATCCATTTTCATTGCGTTTATTAATTGATTTTTCTCTTTCTTTTTGACTTTCAAAATTGTTTTAGGTAAACATTCAACAAGAAGTATGGCAACGTTCTCACAATTCTTCTTTGTCGAGCAAAAAATTAAGCATGAACCTTCATTTTTTATACAATCATAAACACAAGATGTTATCATACTAGGATCCCTTTTTTCTGTCTTTTCAGAAATCACTTTATCAATGTTTGGATCAATCAATTTAAATGCATCTAACGCATTCGTTGCATTTTGATCAATCATGTAGAGATCACCATCAACCTTCACGTACTCCTGCAATTCGATCGGACGAAAATTCCTTGTATAAATGTCAGCAAGAAGGAAATTAGCAACTTCTTGTAAATTTGCTATTGTCGCAGACATACCAACAATTTGAATTGGAATTTTCTGAAGGTAGATGATTTTTGCTAGTAATAATTCAAGAATATAGCCACGATGAGAATCGCCAATCATATGAAGTTCATCAACTACAATCAAACTTATTTCCTCAAGGCGATTAAGCTCTATAAGGCTGTCAATAAGAATATTTGCTTTTTCTATAGTACAAATATAAATTGAATTCTTCTTCCTCCTCTTGATTGGTGGAAGTTTACCTTTACCGGAACAATACTCTTCAACAAAAAAGTCATATTCACAAGCAAATGGAAGTAAATCATTGATTTTTTCTTGAACTATTGAAACATAAGGTAAAATAAAAATTACATTTTTCTTCCTTAGCAATACTTCTCGCAACATTAAAATCTCGCTTACTAAAGTTTTGCCACCAGATGTTGGCAGTGCATAAACTAAATTTCTTCGTTTTAAAACTGCATCCAATTTTAAACATTCTTCTTGCCAATCATATAAATTTTTGATTCTTTTGACTGTTTGGAGATGTTTTTTAAATTTTGCACCTAAACCAAAAAATTCTCCTTCATTTATAATTTCCAACTCATTGATTGTTTTTTTTGATGTGTAAAACTGTTGTCGCTTTGTCACATTAGAATCATCTAAAGAATCAGACTTTTCTTGAATATATTGCGAGGCAGTATCTGGATTATGTTTAATTTCAAAATTATCATCATTATTAAAAATGACTGTTGTTTGTGTCAAATTAAAAGAAACATCTCCAGTATTGCTTACATCACTTGAAAAGTTTAAATTATCCAATGCTTTAATTTCATTGATAACACTTAGACTGAGTGGCTGTTTGTTTGATGATGATGTGTTTATACTTAAATTTTGACTAGATTTCCTTTTCAATATAGCTAAAGATGATGAATTTACTATGGACTTTTTAATCGATCGTGATTTTTTTAATAATGGTGTAGAAGATTTATCCGTTTCCTCACAAATCCTTATTAGGTCTTGAGAACAAATTGAATCACTAAATATATTATTATTTGTATTCAATGCACTGTCCGAATGTGATTTTTCAGTTTTATTTTTTGTTTTCGGTAAAATAATGGGATCTGTTTTGCGCCTTTTTTTATCATCATGAATTTTTGCTTTTTTCTGATCAAATTTGGGCAAGTCTTCATCTGATCTTCTTTTATTTGAATTATTATTTGTTATTTCGTCAAATGCTTGTGTATTAACAGCAAAAAGTACTGAATTATCTGCATTTAATATTTGCGAAACACTTTCCATTTGTTTAACCAGTCTATAGAAAAAAAAAATTTTTAGGAATAAAAGAAACCAAAATTAAAATGATAACATACCAATTTTTGAAGATGTCTAGTTTATAATTTTGTTAAAAGCACATTTGCCTAAACTAATACTAATTTTTTATTGAAATAAATAATATTGCAAAAAAGAAAACATTTGTTATTGTTTACAAACATTTCAACTTGTTCTTTATCATTCTTGATCACCTCTCTAACATGACCAACAATTTTAAAAAATTCTAACAAATTTCCAATGTGCAATTATTTTAAAATTTTAAAAAGCTGAACTTGTAAAAACTTTATATCATTATCATGAATTCATAAGAGTCAAGAACACGAGAGTGTTAAATGCTAAAAGCATTTTCAATCGTGCATGATGGAAAAATAAAATAAATTCATTCTCCATTCATCATAATCAAAACGTGATAAAATTTTTGAGATGCAATGAATGAAAAACAATTTTTCTCTCTTATTCCTTTCCACATTTTAATTTTCATCGATTCATAAAAAATTACGTGACTAAAATATTTGTGAATACGATCATAATGTGAACGGAAATTTAACCACACAAAAAAATGTGTAGGTTCATAAAAAAGGGGAATCTTTTCACACACTTTTTTATTATTCCGATTAAGCACTTCCTTCCGAAAGGCAATCTGAATTTAAGCTGGACATGGGCAAACGAGAAAATTTTCACACATGACTAAATTGAATATTGGTCACTCTGTTGCGATATGAATACGAAAATAAAAATTTCAACCCTGATTTTTATGCAACCAGAGAATCGTTTTAAAACTAATCTTAAGAAACATGATTGAAAATATTTTTAATACACAATGCAAATTCTTTCTTCTTCCTTTAAAAATTTAAAGATTGTGGTTGCAAATATGAGTACAACGATGACTAGAAAATTGTAAATTTCTTCACAAGTGGAATTTCAGAGTAATTTTAAGTTCAAACATTTTTAACTTGAATAATGAAAATTCTATGAAATGAGAAAAGTTCATGAACTCTTTTCTTTCTTTTTCGAGTTGTTTAAAATTAAAAATTTCTCAAAATTAGGTAGTTTAAAAAATAAAATAAATTGAAGATTTTGCTTTTAAATTCATTTAAAAATATCCTTAAAATGATTGAAAAATAAATTTTATTAATTTAATTCCAATTCATCAATGACTCACATCAATCTAAACTGATAAGCATACAGTAAAAAAATTATCAAAAAAAAATCATGGTATCTTTATGCTGATAAAGATAAGAACAAAAAAAGTATGATTATAAAACAAAACAAAAAACTTTCAATTAGTTTGTGTTTGTTGTTTGATATTGCAAGAGCTATGAGTGAAAAAGCATGTTATGGATTACAAATTTAATACTTTTTGCATCGATTTTAAATTGTAACAATGAAAATATTTTTCTTTATATCAATATTAATCCTTTATTTGTAGGTCATGGTCATGAAGAAATTGAGGGAAGAGTTGTGAATGGAGTGACGGCAGAGAACATTATACCATATCAAGCTTCGATAAGAGTATCTATGAGAGATTATTTGCGCTTTGGTCGTGGACATACATGTGGGGGAGTGTTGATATCTTCTCGAACTGTTACAACAGCTGCTCACTGTTTAATGAATGGAGCTAGAAGGAGGACGGTCTTTGATATCTATGTTGTTTTAGGATCACTTAATCGCTATATATTTACTGATGAGACTGTGATAGTGCATGCTGAAAAAGTCATCATGCATCCCAAATATAAGAGATTTGAATATGACATTGGACTTGTGGTTGTATGACAGAAAATTAACTTTAGTGCAATACAAACAAAGCAATTAATTAATTTTTTTCACAGCTCAGACGAAATGTAGAGTTTAGTGACATCATTCATCCAATTTCATTGATAGATTTCGCAATACCAGTAGGTAGTAGATGCCGTGTGAGTGGATGGGGTGCTACAGAATGGAGAGGATTGATGCCAGCGCAACTGCAAAAGGCAAATGTTTCGATTGTCGATAGGAATTTTTGTAATGCTTCATATGCAAGTCAAGTTGTTATTACATATGGCATGATATGTGCAAATGGTCAAACGGAATCTGGTCAAATCATTGATGTATGTCAAGGAGGTAAATTCAATTATTTTCTCTCTTTTATGCTTATTTTAGGAATTTTTATCTTTTAGATTCAGGTGGACCACTTCAATGTGATGGGAAACTTGTAGGACTTTCATCTTTTGGTGTACAATGTGGTGCATCATTCGATTTACCTGGCGTTTTTGTCGACATTTATTATTACCGCAATTGGATTTTGCAAAATTGGAAGAGTAGTGGAATGATACAAAAAAGTCACAAAACCTCAATTTTCATGTTCACACTTTTTGTAAATTTAATTTGGAATTCGAAATCATAAAAAAGTGCTGTGAATTGAGCAAAAAACGAGCTAACATCTGCTAACAGATTTTCATTTTTCTCTCTGTGATATGGTAAAAAGCAGTGAAAGCATACAATTGAAATGTTTGGCTCTTTTTATCACCATTCTAGTGAGATAGAATTTTAATGTATTCTGTGTGACATATGGAAATTTTTGTTCTCTCTTTTTTCTATCACTATCGATGTTGCTGCTGTTGTTGTTTTACGGCATATTTGAAAAATTACAATTGGTTGTTACAAGCTATGGTTAAGGCATTACGACTATTAATTCTAGTAAAAGATAGAAAGAACGAATTTTCCAATTTGTTTTAAAATAAAAATGCGCTTTCACTTTACTAAAAACTTAAAGTTGTTTTTCATTTCTTTTATTGTACAATTTTTTTTTAAAAATATTTATTGACTAAATAACACTTCATTGGAGAAAAATGTCATCAGCAGCATAAGCTTTAGAGGGATGATTTTTTTATTCCAACTCATCGTTCTCATTTTATTGTTCTGAAATTGAGAAAAAATTGCAGACAAATACAATTTAATCCCAAATGCATAGAGAAATATGGACAAAATATGCACAAACCAGTCTTTCGTTAGATAAATGGAATTGACATACACACACATTGGTAAAGAGTTATTTGCATAGGATAAAGTGAAAAAAAAAACAATTAACAATCGCGACATTGTACTGTGACTGATGATAGTTATTTATGTCCAGTAGAAGTGCAAATAATAAAGCTGCTTC
>JACWBX010003858.1:4793-43141 GCA_014622435.1 Polypedilum pembai
AGTGAGCTAAAAGCTTTAAAATTCTGGTTTCTCAAAAAATGACTGAAATCAATGTTTGAAAAAACATAATAGAACAAACAGACAGTCAAGCTTGATAAATGTTTGTAATAAAAAAAATTTTAGTGAACATTTTTCAAAATTTTATATCACTGAGCATTGAGCGCAATGTTTTTTCTTAATTTAATGTTTTACTGATGTTTTAATGTTTCATTGCTATTGCGCAACGCGAGGACAAGTTGAAATCGCTGCTCATGTGTGTGATGATGTGATTAGTGATTAGAATGATGATGATTCACAAGTTGTTGAATGATTTGTTAATTTTAATTATTTTATGAACTTGCAATGAACTTTATTGAGATAAAATCAAAAAACTTATTTAAATAAAAAAATTGATTGATTCATCATTAAATGACATTTTGATGTTGTACGTGAAAAAATGCGGTTAAATATTTCGAATCATGTGTCGATTAGTTTCTTTTATGGAATGAGAAAAATCGAAACATTTGACTGTTGATTGATTTTGGTTTGAAAAGCCTTAAATTGCTGAAGGTTTTCTGATGCGGTTTTTTAGAAATCTCTACAGAAGCTATTCAATCAAATGTTATTTAACGTTACAAAAGATTCAATTTATCAGTCTGCATTTAAACACTTTTGTTCTTTCTTCTTTAATACAATAATTCACATCTCTTATTCTTCAGACAATTCGATTTAAAATAAAATTCTTTCTCATGGAAAGTTATGTGAATAATAAAGTCAACATTTATTTTGCTGTCTCAGCACTTACAGCTTGTGAAATTGTCCTGAAAATAAAATCTTTGAACAATAAAACAACTTTTGGGAGGTATTTTGAAGTTTATTACATATATTGTCATGTCATTGCTCACACATATGTCAATTTTCATTGCTTTACAATGTCTCCATAGCAGGAATAACAAAAAAGTGAAAAGAGAATTTTTTATTTTTTACAATTTCTATGAATAATGTTTTTGACACGTGCTATGAAATCTCAATAGATAAGCGATGAAAGTCAATGTATAGCGGTTGTAAAATGATAAATCATTCAATTGAGAATTTAGGTGAATTGAGTGCAAGTATCGAGAACATATTTTTTTACTTTTGCTTCAATCAATAAATTTAACCCTTGGGAACTTCTAAAATTCATGAAATTTTCCTTATTTTTACCATAAACACGTGAATATGAAAATAATACTAAAAAGAGTAAAAAAAAATTTACAAATGAATTGATTTACGTCAACAATTTAATTAAATAAAGAAAAAAATTTGCATAACTTATTCAGATAGCCGGAGAGTAACAAATCGTAATATTCAGATGCATAGTGCCGCGAATCGTATTGTTTTTTTTCTCTCTATGTTGAATTTCGATTGCATCATATTTAGAGCAATTGCAACAATTTTAAATCTCTAAATTTTTTCACAATTGCTCGTTGCTATGCTCAGGTATAATTTTTTTCGGTAGCGCACTGTACCATGACGCAATTGTAACAAGTATATTCATGTATTATTCTAAATTTATATTGAAATTCCATAAAACTTCTTTAGCATTCATAATCAGCTCCTCACTCAACTAATGGTTTCCGAACCACGCAATCGACTGCTCCACAATCATCGTCATGATCATTTTTATTTATGTTCAACATGTGCCATCGCTTTGCACACTATAGCATGATAATAAAAGCGAATAGTGATGAGCCATGACAACGGTGAAGCAAAAATCAACAATCTACGTCAGATAATAGAAAAATTCATAGATTTTCCGAAAAAAGAAAAGAATTTCTCGGGTCACAGCAACACAGTGTGAGCAAGAAGCCAAATAAGATTGTTTAGTGAGCTTCTTGCATAAGAATTTCACACTTAAATCAGTGTGGAAGACTTTTCTGCAGAACAACATCGAGTTATTCAATTTACTATCATTGTAAGTTAAGTGAGTGGCATTAAAAGGAAATCCATGTACAAGCATTAAAGAAGAAAAACTTTTTCTCATATTTATTGAAAATAAGAAAAGTTTTTCTCTCTCTCTCTTTCTCAACTGCTTATTGTCAGAAATTTGAGACTGTGAAGGAATTTAATTTGACATGAATTTACTCGCTTCATTCCGCTCTAAGAGAAAAGCAAAAATATTTTCTGTGCCGTAAAGTTTCTTAATTTAGTGAATTTTATTACTGAAATAGATTTAATTGACTTGTGACAGAAAAGAGAAGCTTTAGATTGTGTAAATAAAGTATGACAGTAAATTTTTATACTCAAGTGCTCGATTAAAGAAAGAAAAGTTTTAAAATTTCATTAAGACTTTATTTTTATTGCATTGTGTTCTTAATTTGCGATTCATGACGTCATTGCTTTAGTAGCTTGGCAACAAAGAAATTAAAAGCTCGCGACTGTGAAACTTAAAATAAACAAGTCAAAAAGCTCAAAAAATTGTAGCTTTGAGCTTTTTTCATTCTTGATCTAAATTTTTTTACATCACTAATAAATGTTCACATTTATTGCTCGTAAAATAAATCACTAATTCACTAAAATACTACCAGCACGTTTGATCAATTTACATGAAAAATGTACGATTATAATCAGCACAATTATGATTTTTTTTGTTTTACGCAAAAATTCATTGCATGTCATCGCACAATAAAAAATATCTCACAGGCGCTAAAGAAAATTAGTAAAAGTGAAATAGTACAGAAAAATTTATTTTCTGCCTTCTTATCCGAAATGCAACGAACCAATAACATTGAAACACGGAAAAGAGATTTATTACTGTTTGTGTGTAAGAGTATTTATAAAGGCAGGAATTATAAGGGAAATTTCTTATGAATTTTTTTCTTAGTAGGAACTTCAATCGCTGTCATCGCTCAATATGTTTTAAGACACGCAAACAACAATAAAAGTTTTATTTCATTTTTCTTAAGATAATTCCACAGTAATTTCCAAAATTTTAGCTCTCTAAATCAATTTTTCCTTGTTTGTGTTGTTTTAAAAATGTAAACAAATCGATCAACAAGAACAAAGGTTTTTAAAATTTTGCCAAAACCTCAAAATTTACAAAGTTTTCCTTAATAAATCATTACAAAAAACTAAATAAGTGTTAATGAAGATATTGTTAACAAAATGTGAGAGAATGGAAGTAAAAACTTCACAATTTTTCAAGCAAAAAGATAAATGAGAAACTCAGTTTTCTCGACAAAAATTTTTTATAGCAAATTAAAGCGTTTTCTATGGAATCAACCCTTAGCAATAATCGAATAATAAAAATTGCTATAAATTATTAGAATTTTCTTCTTGTTAAACAGTCAGTCTCACTATGTCATTCTTAAGCAATCAATCTAATGACTTTTATTGCATTTTCTTTTCTTTAACGAGAAAAAGGGCTTCTTAATAAAAGTATATTAAATTCTATTCGACAACTCACGCTAATGTCATGAACATTATTAATGAAGTTTTTACGGAACATCAATGAAATCAGCATAAAAAATAGAAAGAAATAAAATTTTTTTGATGTTTCATGAACTTTGTAAAAATTTTAAAAAATTTTTTCTGATGTTTATCTTATAACATGCACTTCAACAAATTCTCATCAAGTGCAATTTTAATCCATTAGACATAATTACATGAGTAATTACACACTTTCATGCTCTCTTGGCAATTTATTGTGCATTTGATCCAAACTATGATTAAGCAATTAAAAATTTTCTTTTGCTGTTAATTATTACAATAATTTTACTTCACTTTCAATTAATTTCAAACTTGCACATCATTTATCTTCTTTGTCAGATAGTCATAAAGTCAAAAACTCGCGAAAATCTTTTGGCACACACTGAACACAATCTTCTTGTTCTATTTTCATTAAAAAACACCTTCCATCGCTTAAGGCTAAAGAATTATTTATGAATCAGCTAAACTTTTGCCTACCTTCAACTTCTCGCCAAAACACAACAACTAAAGTAGAAAAGAAGAGAATAGAGAGAAGAAAAATAATTTTAACGCAATTCAATTTTCATGCGGCGAGATACCAATGAGAAAAACGTGAAGTGGAAAAAGAGAGAAAAAAAATTTTCGTATTCATCAATTCACGGTATAAAAAATTGAGTTCCTTTGTTTAACAACAAAAGAAGGAGAAAAGGCATAAAAGTTTGCTTCCTTCGCTCTCTTTCATTTCACACACATACTCATGCTATTTTCTGTTGTTGTTTTCTCTTTATTTTATGATAGGAAGTTTTTTTGAAAACAGGCAAAACCACCACCCAACAAAATAGAGCAATTCTACATCTAACCCGTTCCTACACGAACTACAAGAACAAATACATTGAAAGATAGTGAAGAAAAGAGTGAAAAAGGAAAGAATAAAAAACATGGATCCAATGAATCAAGCTTGTTCTAGCGGAACAGTGCTCTTGCGCTCCGTTTCGATATTTTTAAGCAATCGACGACAAAGCAAGCAATTGAAGGAGAAGGCTGAAAAGAACGATAAGAAAAGAAAAGGCAAAAAGTTATCTAGAATGGATGAACAGTTAGGCAAGTTGCAACCAAAAGTTATAGAAGCACTAAAGAGAAAAACACATTTTAATAAGTGAGTATATAGTGTTGAAAATTGATTTTTACTCTTCCTCTATCTCTCTTTTTTTACATATGTGTAGCTTGACATATCAATCTAAAAAATGTCTACAATAACTTTTTCTATTTTTTGCTGAATATCGTGAATTATGTTACAATATATTGTGAAGAAACGAATTGATTGACATAAAAAAAAGTTTATTTTCAATCATCCTTTTTCTAAATAGAGATATTGTGTGTAAAAACCAGTCAAGTTGCATGTGAGTTTATGTTCATTTCAAGAAAAATACAAATAACGTGACATACATGTTCATAATGGAAGTATCAGCAAGTGAAGGAAAAAATTCATTCAGAAATGCTATCAAAAAGAAAAATTTATGACAATTACAGGAATTTTTGATTCTTGTTTATGACTTCAATGTTCGATATGAGTGTGCAGTGTATGAGATTGACAAATAACAAATCAAATCAATAAGTTAAAAGAAGTGCTTCTAAAGGGGAAAAAATTCATGACAGTCTCAAGACTTGTGATCTATTTTAGTGTCAATTCAACCAGTTCTACATTGTTGCAATTTATATCGCTGTCAATTTTCTAAAAATCAAATGCCATTCAAAAATTGATAATATTTAACAGCAACCTCATTTAATTCAGAATTTTATTGAAAGCTTTTCAATTTAAAACAATCAATCGTTCTATTTTCTCCATTTATTTTACGTATTTTGCTACGCAATTAACTGATAGAATAAAGCATAAATATTGCGATATTTCAACATAATTTTTCTTGGCATGTTTTTTGAAAATCACAAAAACTTTTCACATTAAAAATAAGTCGAAAACAAAATCAAGTTAAACTTGTTTAATTTATTTGTTTTACATTTACTCTAGGAGTGAATTGGAAACTTTATCGAAAATTTATAGAAAACTAGTGACAAATTGTCCAATATCAAGCAGACAATTGGCAATGAATCCAGGTATGGCGATAACAAAAAATGCAACAATTGAAGGAATTGATCGATCAGTGTTTCGTGAGCTTCTTCATAGTACTTTTGATATTGTCACAGAAGATGCTTTGATGGAGAGAATTTTCTCAACTTGGGAAAAAGGTTATGAAGGATTACCAATACGACTTGAAGGTTGGATCTGCGGTTTATCTGTTTTTCTCAAAGGAACTTTAACAGAGAAATTGCAATTTTGTTTCCGTGTTTACGATTTAAATGGTGATAATTTTATAACTCGCGATGAAATGTTTGCATTATTAAGGTAATTATAGTTATGCACATTAAATTATTTAAGCCTAATTATATTTAAACATGAATTCTTTTTTTTTCATATACAGAAATAGTCTATTAAAGTATCCTGGTGATGACGATGAGACAAGAGAAGAGAGCGTGAAGGATTTGGTTGAAATTGCATTAAGAAAATTTGACATTGATAAGGATGGTAAAATTTCTTTTACGGATTACATGACAGCGGTAAAAACTGACAAATTATTACTAGAAGCTTTCGGACAAGTGCTTCCGTCAGATTGTGCGACAAACAGCTTTTTATCCACTTTACAATAATTTCCAAGTGTTTTTTGTTAGAGGAAAAGCTTTAAAGAGTCAAAATGTGTGTCATTGCACTGAAATTGATTTATGATACTTTTTATTAATAATATTGACAGATATTAGGATAGAAAAGAAGGAAAATCTAAGACACGCTTTCCGCATTTCGATAAATAATATTTTTATTAAGTTTTACCATAAAGTTTGTCGTTGCCATCTTATTTACTGTATATGAAGCACGTAAAGTTTGATTAATGTGAACAAGAATTGTTTGTTTAGGAATGTTTATCAATTTTAATGAATTTATGAAATTTAATTTTCTTTTTTGTTCGCAAATATTTGAATATTTATGCCAAAATGATTTCATTAATTGAAATATTTTAAATACTTTTAAAAGCTCTCTCTGAGAGAGAGAAATAAACAAAAAGCAGCAATGTAAAAAAGCTTGTTATGAATAAAAAAGAGAATAAAATTCTTGTCTTTTATTTGTATTTATAAACTTGCTATTCACCATAGCAACAAAACAAGCAACAATATAGTGTGGTGAGTTACTCGCATTTTCATTTTCTACCACACATGTGGCGAGAATATTATTCTGCAGTGAATATTTTTCTGAAGTTTCAGTTCAGTCGGAACATTAAAACGAACAAGACTCATTAAATATTTGCAGCAGTGATTTTTCCTACATCTGCTTTTTTATAAATAGATTTTAGAGGAAAATTTAAAGACACATTTAAAATTAGATATGGAGCAATCTTCAACTTCTTCAAATCGGTAAGTTCTGAAATATAGTCTGAAATTTACGGAAGAAAAATTTTATCGATCGCATATGAGTATATAATTTTTGGGTTCTTTTTTATGTCATGCGATAAAACAAGTACTGCTGTTGAGTTTCAAATTTCACACACTTGTTCATTTTATTATTATAAAGTTATTTGACAACAAAAGTCGTGCATTATTTCATGCTTTTTGATTAGATGTGCACTAGTGGACAAACGAAATGTGATACAATTTGTGCGATAATATTTAAAAATTTTCCTCTTTATACATCTTAAATAACAAGACAGACAAATATTTCAACTTTACATTCCAATGTTTTAACAAAAAATTGTTTTTAAGTGGTAATTTCCATATATTTATTCCGTTGTTGAAGTTAGAAAAGTTTATTAGTTGAATAAGAATGTCATCAAGCATCGTCAACATTATTACAGTAAAAATAATAAATACTTGTTGAAACATAAGACAGCGATTTGTGAAGGAATAAAATTTAAAAGTTGTTCTAGCTTCTTTCTCATTTAACATTGAGAATTTCTGTATAAAAGTTTTATTCTGCATTTTTTTATAGCCAGTAGAAGAATTTTTTCAATTTCAAGGACAGTGTCGCATGCTTTTTTAAAGTTAATTCAAAGATCAAAGATTCTAACAAGACAAATTTATTTAATTTGATGTTTAAACTTCAATTATAAGAAATAATTTAATAATTAGCATCACCACGAAAATATTTTTGCAAAATATATAATCGAGTTGTGACGAGTTGAGTTAAAGAATTCGGAAATGAAATTTCAAGTTCATTCACACTGGATAGCCTTCACAAACTAAAAAAATCTTTTATACTCGATTATCATATGTTCAGAATGAGATAAAAAAGGTTTTTCTGCTACTGGGTAGCTCATTATTTATCAACATTCTCAAGTTCAAGGTCGCGACAGTATGAAAATGAAACCGGAGAAATAAGAAGAAGAGAAACTTGTAATTAAACATGAGTGAGTGATGATTGAATGTTGTGGTAGGTCGAGCAAAAACAAAAAACAGTTACAAAAATTACAATTATTGAACAGAAAAAATGAAACCAGTTTTGTATCAAAAGCAGCAGCTGTTTGTATACAAAAGAAATATGTTATTGTTTTATATGGGCGCGAATGTCATTCAAACTTGTGATTTTTGAAAAGCCGAAATTAAAAATTCAAGATCATTGTAGGTTTTCAAGCTCATATGCGCACATTTCACATGAATTAGTCATTTTCAATCTTATCAATTTTCTTTAATGTCAAAGACAACTTCTTAATCATCTTCTACCACTTTTTCGATGATATTCAATGAAGAGTCATTTTTTAAAAAATGATATCGAGAGAAAACACGTAAAACATATTCAAATGACGTAAAAGACAGAAGAACACTTATCTGAAGTGGTATAAACTGAATCCTAAAATATCAAACAACAATCGTTCATCAATGAATGGTTTGTTTAGTGCGATGGTGCTACCGTGTGTTCTTCTTTGTTGAACATTTGTAAAATAATAATTAGCTTCAATTGTGAGACTGACTACGTAGAGCGGAATAAAATTAAAGAAACTCCTCACACGCGAATGAAAAAAATTTATTGCCACTTGACAAGGTCATAAGTTCAAAAAACGAAAACGAAAAAGAATTTTGTCGACACCTGTGGATACCTCGATCTAATTGAATGATTTTGTGTAAACATTTTGCATTTAAAAAGTGCAAAATACAAATTTTTTCTAATTTCCTCTTTCTAATTTGACACACATTTTGCTTATAAATGTATATTTACGTAAAGACAGGTATGAAATCATTTCCGAAGCTGTATAATAAGAATATACATTCACTGCCACTCAAAATTAATGGACATTTCAAAAACCATGAAAACACTGTCTAATTAATTCTCTAAAATATGAACATATAAATTCAAAGTATTTTATTTGCACAGATCAACAGATTATAATTTATTATTAATCATTAGTTATGAAGAAAGAATGAATTTTAAACTTACAATAAATTCAACAGATTATTTGCATAAATTTCAAATACAACTTTTGTTTACAAAAACAATTTGTAGAATTTACGTTTCTTTAATGTCTTCTTCTTCTCTTTATAAGAATTTATTCATTAATAATTCAACACACTTCTCTTTAATACATTTTTTATTTCGTATCAAAGGTAAAGTAAAGAAAATCAATAAAATTTATTCATGTTAAAAACACAAAAATGAAATATTTTCAAGAATCTTAATTGTAAGAACACAAGAATTTGACCTTTATATAGTCTTTAGTTTTTACTAAATGATGATGAAATTAAAGCTTAACATGACTCAATTGCGTAAATTGAATTCTGACGCACAAAGAAAGAGAGATAAAATGATAAAAAAGCATTCATTCAATATAAATTTGTCGTGTGTCAATTGTGCAACAATATTGCACTTTAACACTCTCGATATTGAACTTAATTAGAAATAATAAAATACAGACATGTGTGCAGCTGACTGCATATGAGTGAAATTGCATAATGCAAGTTTCTAGCGCATACAGATTTAGAGAATGGAAACAAAAAATCTCATTTGCAATAAACTGGTTTCTTTTGTCTGCAAAAAAAATCTGCACAAACAAGTTTGCTTAGAAAGAGAGATGTAAAGAGAATTGTTTCAATGTCGTTTGCATGCAATAACATTTGAAGGTGATCGAGACAATAATGATATGGGTCAATAAACTTTCTTTTATCTAAACATATGTTCTTTTATTTTATTTAGCAATAATCATCAAACACCACCGGCTGCTGCTCTATATAATGCAGTCATTATAATGATAGATTTGATTTTTCTTTTCATCAAATTTTGGTTCCGAACATTCGTTGAACTTTACGAAGCATTCACAACTGAAGAGCGTGATGTTTCTAATGACATAATTTTAATAACCGGAACAGTGAGTAGCAAATTTTTATAAATTCATCCTTATACCTAAATTAAAAACTTATTTGACATTTTGTCTTTCAGGGTCATGGCATAGGAAAGGAACTGGCGTTGCAATATTCCGCGCTTGGAGCAACGATTGTATGTTGGGACATTAATGAACATTTAAATCTTGAAACTGTAAAACTCATTAAATCGAAAGGAGGCAAAGCACATGGCTACACGTGAGTTTTTAATATTTTAAATTTTAACACAAATTTTTCTCATTAAATATTCTCAGTGTTGATGTAACAAATCGAGAAAAAGTTTTAGAAACTGGAAATAAAGTTCTCAAGGAAGTTGGAGATGTTACAATTTTAGTCAATAATGCTGGTATTATGCCACAGCATGAGATGCTCAAGCATACAGAAGATGAAATTAGAAAAGTATTTGAAATCAACACAATTGCACACTGTTGGATGTTCCAAACTTTTTTGCCTAAAATGATTGAGAACAATCGTGGTCATATCGTTGCTTTGTCATCAATTGCTGGTATTGTTGGATTTAAAAATCTTGTCCCTTATTGTGGATCGAAATTTGCTGTGAGGTATGAAAATTGTAAATATCTGGTAATTCAGAATATATTATATAAAAACTTGTAATTACAGAGGCATGATGGAAGCTTTGGCTGAAGAGATGAGACTTTACTCAAATGGTACATCAAATATAAAATTTACTACTGTTTATCCCTATATGGTTGATACAGGCAAGTTTTTAATTTCAATCATAAGTGTTCTACTAATATTTACCTAATTTAATAGGCTTATGTAAACGTGTAAAAATCCGTTTTGAGAACTTCTTGAAACTATTAAAACCCGCTGAAGTTGCTGCTGGAATTATTTCTGCACAGCGTAGAGGAATTCTTGAGCTCACTGTTCCACGTTACATGTTTTATCTCAACTCATTCTTAAGAAATTTTCCTGCCTCTGCAAGCTTATTAGTTAGAGACTTTTTTGACAGTGGAATTGAATCAGACATGTAATTTTATTACTCATTAATGCCTTTCTAGTATTAGATGACTTTTAATAATTTGAAATATCAATCAAGGAACAAATTCTAATGTAATGGTGATAAGTGAAAAATAATTTGTGTACAAAAAAATTAATAGTGTATCTTTGTGCATTTCTATTGTATTATGTTAATTACAGATAACTAAATTTAATTGATAATAAAAATATCACAAAAATAATTATGTTATATTATTCTTAATAGAATGATCTTCTGAATTCTTGAAAGAACTTTAAAATTAGCTTATGATAAGTGAAGCTTTTTGTTTTTTAAATTTAACGACTACTTCATCAAAAGAGCATCAACTAAAGAGCAATGAACTTTAAATGATCAATAAATTGTTCAATTCAATGTTTAAGTTTTAAGCTTGATATCTATTTCAAGCTTATGATTTATTCTAAGGATTTAAAATTTAGTCGAGGAATAAAATTTTATATAAATAAAAATAAAAAGTTAGTAAAAAGCTCTTGAAATTGAGCTTTTAAAATTTAAAAGAAGAAAAATATCCAACTTTTGATAACTCTTAAAAACTAACAAAATTACTTTTAAGAGAAGTATGGTCATTCATTAAAAGACGTCTACTCTTTTTCATAGTATTCTTTGAAAGTCTAAATCATTCCATAAAATCATGTTATTCAGTTTCTATGAAATTCAATTTTGATTTGGTATATTGTATTTTTATCAGAAAAAAATATGAATTTTACACAGAAAATTATAATTCTTAGAAGACTAAAGATCATCATTATTTTATTTTTGAAATATAACAAAATGACAAAATTATAATTAATGAAAAATGACAAACGACTTCGATACTGCATATAAGAAACTAAAATAAAATTTATAAATTTATATATTTATGTTATGTTATTTAAATAACAAGTATATAAATAAAAGACGTTTTTAAACTTTTATACAGGTTTTTATTTCTTCATAAATTTTGTTTGTCTATTCTTAGTCATCATAGCATTCCTTTTGAAGTTTTCTCTTTATCCCTAAATAGTTTTATAAGTATTTGCTTTGTATCACCTAGATGAGATATCAATAAGATATATATTTGTAACTGGATAAAAGGAATTTTGTGTGTGCATTTGTGAATGTGTGTATATGTCCATTTATATAGTTAAAATTTGGCTAAAACATTCCATATGGTACATCGATTAAATAGTAAATGTCTTCTTTTCTATATTTTGAGATTCATAACCATCCTTATAAATTAATAACAAAAATATGCACTAAAAATTCTCTTTTTACTATCGAAAGCTACTTATAAAATAATTTTCATTATATTCTTTGTGAGCAAAATATTTTCTTCATTTAGCCATTAAGTTTCAGGATTTAGGAAGAGGAGAAATTTTGATTTATTCGTGTGGCAATTGATAGTGGCAAATTTGACTTAAAAACTTTCCAAATAAATAAATAAATTTCCATAAAAAGAGTAAAATAATATTTACAATAACCATATTTTAATCGTTCATTCACAAAAGTAAATTTTCCGTTCATGCTAAACTGCTAGTGGCAGCAATTGGAGTTGTAGATCATCTATTAGAATGTAAACTAATCGCAGAGAGACTGGCTGATTGCAAGCTAGTCATTGAACCGCGATAATTAGCAGATGACAAAATTTCATAGAAATACATGAGACGAGTTGAATTTTCAGATGTCAATGGACTCATCCATTGTAGAATATATGTCGCCTTTTCCATTTCAATTGATCCTTGAATTGACTCTTTAGCTCTACTCGTTATTGTCTGCTCCTTTTTCTTATAATTGACATTTTCCTTCATACCGGCAACATCGAAGAGTGATGTAAAATCATCGTCTGTTGAAAAATTAAATTGTCTTAATTTGATTAAGTAGAAGCAAATATAAATGTTTACCATTTGTCAAAGCAATGTCATTTATATCATCACTTGTTTCGTATATAGTGAATAAAATTTCTGATTTCGTAGATTCATAGTCCCATGTGAGTACTGCACGATTATCGTCATTTTTTATTACTATTTCATAAAATTGTCCCGGTTGTAACTTTACATTCTGATAAATATTATGTTCATTCAGTTTTATAGTGGTCTGCGTTACGTCATCACCGTCTGTTTCATCATCAACATCATTTCCATTAGCATAATCTGGCTCCTCAATTGAATCCATCTTATAGAGTTGTTTTGGAACTATGCCACCATTATGTATCATAGTCTAAATGATAAATAAACAAAAGTATTCAGAACAATGTAACTAACTACATTAAATAACAATCACCAGACGAAGGAAATTTTTTCAAAGTAATGTTAGAATGATTGATTGTTATTGAATGCTGACAAGCATTTTCTTCACGGATAAAACTTTTCATTTATTTTAGCCAGAAAGCATAATATACCTTTCTCGCATTAACAAATGAAATGTGCACAATATAGTTTTGGCAACTACTTTTACCTTATCAGAAGTTGTCAGAAAATCACTTGGCATTTGAGGAATGAAATCATTTAAGCCATGAGCGGTGTCTTCAAAGAATAGAAATTTGTTTCTTGTGTTTTCATCTAAAAATAAAACAAAAAAGAAAGTTAACTTTGTATCATCAATCACAAAGGAAAGGAACTTAAAGCTTAAAATTAATCAGTATTTGCTTCAGGGTCAGCATTTCGAAACTTACCAATGAAAGCTGAAACAATTGTCCAAAGAATGGGAAAAACTCGAGGCGCTCTCACAATTAATACACGTCCCATTGTTTCCGGATAATTTTTCTCAACAGTTTCAATGATTCTCAAAAATGTTGCCAGTCCTATGTTAATCAATAGTCATTCAATTGTAAAAGTTTAAAATTCACTTAAATAATTTAAAGTATACACACCTGGTCGCCACAAATGTCGCATTGAAAGATTCATGCAGTCTACTAAAAGACACCATTGCCAAATTGGCTTTCCATGCTTTTCAGTCAATTCTTTCATTTTCATTAGGCCTTGTTCACAGATGTATAGCGTAAGTTTAAGTAATCCTTCTTCACCAATCGACTTTATTAGTCCTTTAACGTCCATATTACCCAGTTTAATTACGTATAGCGGTCTTTGTTCATTATCAGTCATATTATTGATCCATTCACCAGGGAAATATTTTACAACAACATGTGGTTCACGATAAGTTTTCAATAAATTATCAACATCGTGCTCTTTTCTCCATTTTAATGACTCTATCAACATCGCTGTAGACTTTTCAATGCTAAAATCACGAGCTCGTAAAAATCTTAAGAGGGTCGGATAATCGGGCACCTGATTTCAATGAATAAGATTAATAAGAAAATGATTGCGCTAGATTTAATTCAATCAATGTACCTTATCGAGATTTTGATCTTCAAGTTTCTTTCGCATTTGTAAGAGACGAGATTCTTGATGTGGTGTCAATTCACCCAAAAAGTTTTTAATATAATCAGCATTTAGCCTATTTTCGTTAACATCATCGTCCTTTTTCGATGCTTCGCTTTCAGTACCTTCGGGATCGCACCATCTGTCAACTTTAGTTATTCCTTCATCTTTCAATTGATTTACAAAATGTTCAATAATTTCTTTTCCCTTCAGTGTCATTTGCGTATATTGTTTCATGCCAACCTTTTCCATTTGATGCTCGAAGCCGAAAAAATTTGTAATCTCAATATTGGCACTCTAAATCAATAAAAAGAAATTCTTTTTAGCTCAATGGAGAAGAAAACATAAAAGCAGAAAAATTTACTTGATCAAAGCACGTCCAATCCTCGTTTTCTGGGTGCACATAGTAACGACACTTTTCGAAAATCTTGATGCGAGATGAAAATGTTTCATTTGTTGCCTCAATAGTAAGTTTGCGTTCTTTTAAATCAAGGAAATTTTCCTGAATGAAGTAAGCTGACTCAATACCAATTATTTTTTTAAAAATGTATGGGGCATCGACCCTTAATTGACAACGACGTTTTGTATGTCGTTTCGGTCCATCCGTATCATCTTCAATTATTTCAGTATTCAAAACGATTGGCATAAATTCTGGACAAGTAGGGAATCGTCGTTCGTACGCCTGTGATTTATTAATAAAACGAAATTTAATTTAGTTTAATTCAATTTTTCCAAGCGACGAGAACAAAATCGCAAAATAAATGCGGAGTGAGTGTTCGCATAAAGAATAATGTCAAAATGTTATCATGCTATGTATTTTGCTGGAGAGTAATAAAAAATAAAGAGCTTCTGCCGCTTGAATTACTTATTTTCTTTTCTTTCTATATTTGCATACTACAATACATTCTACGAGCTGTCGCTTTATGTGAACAAATGTTTCCGCAACAATCATACATGAACTTGAGAAAAATGTCATTGCTACGACTAAATATTCTCATTATTGTATTTTTAGACTCCTTTTATGCTTTCTCCATTTTTATTTTAGCATATTCTGACGACTTGCTATTTAAAGAAATTCTTGTGCAAAACTTTGCAAGAATATTTATTTGAAAGGAGTAATGCAAATAAGAATGTGCACCATCTGTAATAGTAAGAGCGAGAAAATAAAAATAAAGACCTTGACATAGAATGTATACATACAGTGAAACATTTTCTCCTGTGAACATTTTTTATTATATATTTTTCCGAATATAATCAGTGCACTAGTGAGTGTATACTTTTTCTATCTGTCTGTTTGTTTACTGTTTGTGCCTCATTTATGAGTAAACAAACACGCAAAATATTCAAAAAAATAATTTCGACCCATCATATCCTTACTTGTTAGCATTATTATAATTATGACGAATATAAACGACCTTGCTGTTCACATTTTTTCCTTTTTCTCATTGATAAATTTATATGAAGAAAATTGCAGCAGCAATGTCTGTAATATCTATAATTAATTTGCGATTCATTGCTAACGCATGTATCGAACAAATATTAATTGGATCAAATTACAGTCGTTTCTCCATTCAAAGTTACAATTCTCTATCAATTCATATTTATGACTAATATTCATGAATTTAATATATGGAGCAGTAGTAACAGCATCGATTTTTTTCGCTAAAATATGTATTTCTTTTCTTCCCCTTTTTTGTAACATAGTTGTACATTACTAGCCCGCATTTTAATCTTCCCTTTTCTTTTCTTCCAATGTACATTGCTTTCACCTTCACGCATTTTTAATATAATTTATATTTCGTTTGAGTATGCAAATTGAAATTTGCTACTTTAAATGGCATAAAGTAATAACATACACATGACGATGATATCTGTTCACTGTCACACATTAAATAATTCAATTAAAGAGCGGACAACTAAATAGGTACACGCTTTCATAAATAATTTTTCTCATTTTATCTTACTTACCTTCATTACCAACTCGAAGG
Organism: Polypedilum pembai; assembly: GCA_014622435.1. NCBI lineage: Eukaryota > Metazoa > Arthropoda > Insecta > Diptera > Chironomidae > Polypedilum > Polypedilum pembai. The sequence goes on from JACWBX010003858.1 coordinate 20,993, forward strand.
GATATTTGTACGTTCTTACTGAACTTTGAAACTCTTCTGGCATTTTGTGTTGACTTTTTCTTTTTATTGTATTTTTTTAATTTACATAAAACTTTTTAATCCTTTAATCTTCTACACTCAAGTCTAGAAAGAGCCTTCTTTTTCCAACACTATTATTAATAACTTAATTTACAATTATTTTAGATTCACTTTTGAGATCAATGGTTAATTATACAGATTTTATTGTAATTTCAATATTTGATACTTAATTTAAGTTAAAACATCTTGTCTTAATCAGACTTGAAAAATGAATGAAAAAATTCTTCTGTGAAAAGACTGAATGAAGACCAAGCTAGAGAGAATTGTATAAACAATAAAGCGTTCTAGAATGTATTATAAACTTGTTCGGATTACAGTTTGAAACACATTTGACCGTTAAAATTCATTTAGAAGTAAAATTTTATTTTCTCAAAGTGACACATACTTTATTAATGAAATTACAATTAATTTGTTTCAATTTGCATTGCCTCGGGTACCAAATCAATTTTCTTCACCAAAGAATCATAAAGTTCATTAGGATAATCAGGTTCAATAGCTTTCAATACAGTGTTAAGTCGTACACGATTTATTTTTGAATGAACATACCAAAGAAGTTTCATGATGTGCTTACTCACATTGTCACGATTCAGACCGGCAAAAAGAAATCCATCAAATAATCCAGTGCAAAATTCTTCATTCGAAAATTCATCAGCCATTGGAATGAGAAAAGCAATGAGTGAATGTAAAAATGGATCTTCATAAGCACGATCATCTTTACATGATGATAAAATTGTTAATATGCGTAAAAGTCCGATTCTGTCTTTTTGTTTTGCTACATGCAGAGCATAGTACATTGTAAGAACAGAAGCGACAGAACTTTCTTGAATGTATGCTTCAATTGCTTCTGGCACGGGACCTTCATGATCAATAACAACTAGAGCACTTGCGCGTTCATCTGGAGGCAAACGTGAATGAAAGAAGCGAGCTTGATCATCAACCATTAATGAAGTTAGAGCTGGTAGAAATTTTGTCAAAATTTGTATATCGAATTTCGATTCTTTAAAATCTTGTGTGTCAATCATTCTCCAAGCACTCAAACCAAGCGAAAGCATACGAAGAAGTAAAATTAAAATTTGATTACTTCTTGGCAATCCATCAGTGCTAACCAAATGTAGAAGAATTTTAATAGCTGATGAAGCGAGAAAATTGATAGCATAAGGATCGCAAAGAGTCATTGACAAGTCTCCCAAAATCTGTTCATGTCCACGTTTTATGTTATCTAAAAATCCTTGTAGCTCACGAGATCTTTTAATATCAACTTGTCTCTCTCGAATGCATGCGTCTAAACACCAAGTAAATTTATGACATGGATCAACTGATATAATTTCTTGAATATCTAAATCATGAAGAGCCATCAAAAGTTCAGCACGTAGTGTGCAATAATGAACATTTCTTGTGCGTAAGAAGAGAGTTCTAAGAAATTGCAAAACCATATCATACAATTTCACAGATGATCCTATCATGTGAGCTAATTTTTGAACAACTTCTCCTTGTCTACGATTTTTCGGTGATGGAGAGAAGAAAAGATTGTTGAGGTTTAAATGATCATAAATGACTGTATCTTTTACTCTGATATATTGTGATAACTCGGGCGAGACTTCATCACCAAATAAACTTTGATTGTCTCTCCAAATTTGTCGTTTTACTTCTACGTCACATGCTGAATAAAGTTCACGATCACGAACAAGTACGCGTAAATATTTGTCATCAATTTGTTTCATATTTCGCAATATTGCCATCACAGCAGGTCGCAATTGTTTCACACGAATCAAACCAAAGCTTTTATTCAACAGTTCCTTGAGTTTCTTATCGCGTTCTTTTGTATCAACTTTAGTATTTAAATCGTTTATCTGTTGAATTAATTTTTCACGTAATTCCTCAAGAACAGATGTGTGGAAGTCTAAACGAGGTATCATATGCAGATCCAGTAATGGAAGCATCGGTCGCAAGCTCGGAAGTGAAATTCCATTTGCAAGCTACAAAAAAAGCGCCATTTAAAATTTTGATAAGTGCCGAAAAAAAATATTTTCTTACTTGAAATGCTTCAATCGCTTTGAGCGGATCATCGCATGATGTTAAAGCGTTTCTTAGATTATTTTGACCAGAAACTATGTCATCCATTTTATTTATTTTAGTTAAAAACAGATGAAAAGTAATTTTTTATGATGATGAAAATTTTAATTGAATGTTTACAAAATTTTAGCTGAGGGGCAGCAACTTGTTTGTTTACGTTAGCATTGAAAACAAAAAAAATTTTTGTTCATTTTGACCAATTTTTTGTGCTTCAAAACTCCAATTCTATAAATATGCGCTTTAATCATATTATTAGTTAAGAGTTAAATTTAATTTTTATGTGTCGTGGAAGAAAACAAGATCATTAACAAAAAAATCTTATCAGAATGATTGAAATAGACGCAAAATTATTAAGAAATCAATCAGCTGTATTCCTATGTGGTGAAACAGTTGAAGTATTTATTTCAATCTCAAATCATTCCTTGCCAGAGCATAAAATATCTCAATCAAATGTGTAAGTCTATAAAACTGACCTCAATTTGTTGTTTTTTATACAGTTTGATTATTTTCATATGAAGTGACGCAATGGAACATCTTGCATGGGCTTCCGTTCAAATCAATGGATATTGTAAAACACAGCAAGACAAAAATCTGCAAAATTTCCATCAATCACTACCGAAAACAAGCTTAAATATACATGAAAATTCCATTCTATCGACTGAGCCAAAGATATTATTTTGCGATTTGAGATTAGCGAATGGCGAATCAAGAACATGTAAGTTGTTTATTTAAAGTTAACCGTCCAGTGTAATGATTTATCTTTATTTCTAGATTATTACAGAGAACAGATTCCACCTAATTCACCACCAACATTTAAAGGTATAGACATAAAGTATTATTATAAAGTAACTGTTGCTACACAAAGAGTTGGATCTCGTGTTCAACTGCTTCAAGTGCCGATTCGTGTATTACCACTACTTCAAATTGAAGATAAAATTGAACTTCCAGCGCCATGTGATGTCACCAATGAGGAGCTCACACCAACAAATCCTTTTTTAGAAAATGATAGGAAAGTTGTGTCGAAAGTAGAAATTGCATTAGAAAATTTGCAAATGATAACAGCAAGACGAAGACCAAATTTCTATGTCATTACCAATAGAAGAGGTCGTGTAGGTAGATTTTGTCTTTTCAAACCAAGTTATAAATTAGGTGAAGACATTGTTGGTACACTTGATTTTTCATGTCGTACTGTAAAGTGTGTGCAATTATCTGTTACGTTACAATGTGAAGAAATAATGTTGACAAAAACTCCAAAATCGCCTGTAAATGAAAAAGATGCAAAAGCAACACCAGCAATGGGAAAAATTACCAACTTTACAAAGCATCATGAAATTTGTATTGGACTCTTACAAACTCAAATGATTCTTCCCATTCCACTGCATGTTACTCCATCATTCACCACTGACTTAGTTGAGGTGAGATGGCGATTGCATTTTCAATTTGTGACTACAACTAATGAAGAGCTCATGTCATTTGATGGACCAGTTGATTCGAATTGGAGTGGTCCTAAAGAAATTGACATTGAAACAATGATTTGGAATTTGCCAATTAATCTCCATTCAACTAATCCAACTCAAATATTTCAACCACAAATAGTTAATTGATTGCTTATTATTATCAGAAATGTAATAAATTAAAACTAGATCTATTTACAAACTTAAACAATATTTATTCAAGTATATAGTGAAATTATTCCGCGGATTGCTTCAAAACCACCACTTAAAAATCCAATCACAGCGAGCAATAAGATAAAAATATTTTTCACTATGTGAATTGTTTCCATTTTATTATCACCTCTTGTTTTAACGAGATATTCGATGATTACGGGGAAGACTAGTGCAAGTGAGTTACTACAAACTGCTCCAATTAAACTGATAAGTAGTCCAATGTTTGGAACAAGTATTGCTACGAGAAAAGTAACTAAAACCATAATTGTTCTGAAGAGCATTTCACTTATCAGTGGATTATTGTCAGCAAATTTGATTGATCGTATTATCAGTGGAAATAGAATTTGTATTGGAATGTAAAATTGAATAGCATAACCTAATGCTACACCACATGCAACAATTATTAAAACACTTTGATAAAATACATCATCAGGTGGCAAATTTAAAATCAAAGAGCCTTTAACTTCATTTCCAAATTTCCAGTATCCCATAAATCCAAAAGAAATAATAAGTGATGTAAGAATTAAAACGCCAACATTCAGAACACCAAAGGGTCGCGGGAAATTTTTTGGCTCTTTCATTTCAGCTTGTAGTGGTAAGACCAGCCCAATACCTTCAAATAAATAGATGACTGTGCCGAAGAACAATGCTAAACCAGTTAATGAGAAGTTAGCAATGCTTCTCTCGCTAATTGATGGCAAATCTTGTGAAATGTAGAAAAATGTAATTGAAATACCAGCAATCATGCAAACACTTGCAAGTAATGAACAAGGAGCTGTAAAAATTATTAATTTAAAAAAATATATCTTTTGATCTTAAAATTTTGATAATTACTTAAGAATTTGAGATTAGTGATCAATGCTGATAACCAAATAGGAATCAATGAAAATGCAATAAGCATTCGAACTTCAAAACTATATCCGAAAAATTCCATAACATTTTTAAGTGTATTTCCGATAAAAACGAAATAAACGGCACAAAATCCTAGTTGCGTAAGGATAAGAAACACGTTGCTGATGATTTTCATTTTTCGTGCATGTTTCTTCCACTTATCATTTGCTAACAAAGCAAGTTGAAAAGTTTCACCATAGTCAGGTCTTCCTTCAATTCCATAATGTTTTCTAATATTACTTGCACTTTTAAGCAACACATGCTGTTCGTAAAGACACACGAACGAAAGAAAAATTGTGAGAATTATTCCTAGAACGTAACCAACTAGAGACATAGCTTGAGCCATCGAAAAAATTCCTGCTCCAATTCCAGCTTTTACAAAATGAATTATAGTCTCGATATATGATGTTGGATGTTTTTTTCCAGCTTTCTCTCCTGGTTCATACTCAATTTTCAGTATATCGAGCTTATTTTCTTTTTGTTCCTTCATCTTTCAACTCAAAACTATGACTGAGTCAATATTGGAACTCAAGAGGTAATTTTTTTATTGCTAAGTAGATATAAAGGTATTAACTTGATTTTGACACTTATATTGTTCATTTGTGGATACTGAAAGATTGATTATGATAAAAAAATGAGAGGCGGGTATTATTTCATTAAAGTACTTATCATTTTATGTTTGATGATAAGAAATCATTGCTACCGATAATGTCAATTTTTTGAAAAGAAATCAAGTGAATATTGACATCACGTTTCGCATTATTACTGAAATTGATATTAAACAATATTGTTTTGTATACTAAAACCTTATTTACTTTATTTCTATATACTGATATGTTTTTTGGACAAATAATAAATAAATAATGTACAATGCACTTTTTCTGGGGTTAATTATTTATGTAGTTTCACAATTTTCTGTATTTGACATTTTATTCACAATAGCTAAAATAGCTTCAAATCCTCCCGTTAAAAATCCAAATAATGAGATAAGTAAGATTATGAAATTTTTAACAATCACAAATTTCTTCTTAAGAGTTGTCTCGCAATCAGATATGAGAATCAATTCCATAAGTGGAGGTAAGACAAGAGCTAAAACAGTTGAACAAACACTTCCAATGAGACTCAGTAAAAGATCAAGTTCAGGAATCAGAATAGCAATTAAAAATGTCACTAACACCATGACACTTCGGAAAGCTAGCTCACTAATGATGGGATTTCGATCAGCCAATATAAAGTTTTCTCTAACATTAGGAAACATTATTTGTATAGCGATAAAAAATTGAATAGCGTAGCCTAGCAAAACGCCAAACGCGATCGTCAATTTAACTAATTGCGCAAGTCTGTGAAAAATGGAAATTTTATCACTACGTAGTTTTTTACTTAAAAAAATATTTTAATTGACTCACATTTCATCAGTTGGTAAATTTAATGTCAATGAAGCTGCAGTATTCGGTCCATATTTCCAGTATCCCATAAAACCAAAGGAAATATAAATTCCACTTACGATTACCTAAATATTAATATTTCATAAAATAAATTATATTTTTAAAATAAATGTAGGAAGTTTTTCAGATATTATTTCATCATTACCATGCCCACATTTAAGACGCCAAAACAATTGGCAAAATTCTTAGTATTTTTCATTGCATTGCGAAGCGGCAAGACGAGAGCAATTCCTTCATATGAAAATATTGTTGTTCCGAAAAAGAGCGGAAGAGTTCTAAAATCGTGGGGTATAAAATTTCTTTCACTAATTGACGGCAAATTTTGGGATGAATAGTAATATGAGATCACTAAACCGGTAGCCATGCAAACGTTTGCAATCCCAGAACATGGTGCTGTTGATTCATAAATAATTAATTTTATCAGTAATAAATTAAATTACGGTTATTTTACCTAAATATTTTAAATTTCTGATAAGAGAGCTGAGCCATATAGGAATCAAAATTAATGCTACTAGAAAACAAAAATTAACTTCATGGCCATAAAAATCTAAGACCTGCTTTAAATTTGTTGCAATAAAAAGGAAGTATATGCAACAAAAGCCAAGCTGTGTGATACAAATGAATGCATTGCAGAGTGCTTTCATAGTTTTTGCTAATTTCCTGTATTTTGCATTGCTGCTGTTTGCAAAAACTAATTCTACAGTATCTGCATAACTAGGACTTTCTTCAAGATCATGTTTGATTCGCATTTCTTTAGAACATTCAAGTAAAATGTGTTGAACATGAACGCAAACAACACCGAGGATGAGAGTTAAAATTGGCGCTAAAATCAATCCACCATTTTTAACAGCATCAGGCATAGCTAAACATCCAGGACCAATATTGCCTTTAAAAAGATGCATCAATGTTTCCAAATATGTCGTTTTATGATGCGCTTTTTTAGGTTTTTCACTATTATTTCCATTTTCAACATGTCCATTTTCTGTTGTTGTTTCTTTCATTTTGATAACAGCAGGATGAAGTTGATCAAATTCTTTTTCTGCTGATCGTCTGTAGTTTTCATTTACAATCACATTATTACTGCCATTTAAGTCCATATCTGTATTGTTGTGCTCACTGCTTGGTAGTAAAGATTCAGTGAGAATTTTGTTCTCAATCTCCTTGTCAGCTAATTTAAAATTTTATTATTTTTAGATATTTCACAGCATACATGCAAATATGTTTACTTACAATCCATTATGAATACTTTTTTTGTTATTCGAGAAGTTAGTAAAAGCTGTCACCCAAAAGAAAATTTTCAATAATAAATTCACAAGAAATGTTTTCTCAAACTGTGAGCTTAAATTTTTCCTTTCTTTTCTTAACAAGTAATGAACTTGACCTATAACAAATTTGTTTTTATTCGCGAGCGTATTTTTTTCTCAATTAATATTTCTGTGTCAATACGATATTTTTTCATGAATGAACGTTTGTTTTCTTTGAATATCAAATGAGAAATCAAATTAAATATTGTGATTTTTCTTCTATCTCACACGTGCTTGTATGGAATAAAAATTTCTTCTTTGATCTTTAAAATCAACAAACTTAAGTTGTCACGTTTTGATAAAATAAACTAGTTATATTTATTGCATGGATTATTTAATGGTTATCAAATAATATCAAAATATGCACTCGTTGAGGAAGAAATTCAAACAAGATAAAATTTTTTGTCATAGACTTACGATCTTATACGATCTTTTTTATTAAATAAGATAACAGCGATGAATGATGTGATAAGATCACAAAAGCATTTTTACGGAAGGAGAAAAATTTTCAACTCACAGTAAAATGTTAATCAAAATACAAAAGGAAAGAACGAACGAAAATGAAAAGTTAAATAACTTAGGTAACAAAAAAATTACAAAATATTATTCAATAAATGACGCCGCAATGTTGGTTCACGATTTCTAGATATCACGAGAAAACACTTCTTCGCTTTACGTTTAAACGTTAAATTAAAATATTTTTCCACAAGTCTTTTTTGTTTCAATGCTATCTTACAACTGAATGAAATTAAATTCTTCAACTCTTACTCCCTTTCACTTGCTTACATGTGAATATGAATATTATCGGTTAAGATGATAAAAAGCCGAATGTTTTTACTTATAAACTAGTTTTATATATTATTGCACACACATGTTAAATATTTTATTTTCCCTCAAATAAATTATTAGTTTGTGTTATTTTTAAACAATAAAAGCATGAATAAACTTATTTGTATTTGTTTATTATTGTCAATTTTATTAATTTGTTTTATAATTACGCAATTTTTGTCATCAGCTGTTCTCACACACGGTCGCTAAAAAAATATTCCATAAAAGAGAGAAACTAACTAAAATTTAGAGAGCAAATAAGAAGAATAAATCCTTATGACGAACACGATCGATTCCGTTTTTTAACTATTCGTTTCGACGTTCAACGTAAGACTGATATTCACACACAACTTAAATAACAAGTTTTGATTAAAAATAGCAAGTTTCTCTCTCTCTTTCTTTTCTCTACTTCTATGCACTTCATATAAAGGAAAGAAAATCAAACAAAAATACGTAATAGTTAAATGTTGAGGAAAATTTTAAAAAAATGTTGAGTAATTTTTTTAAAAATAAAATAAAATTTTAGAATAATATTTTTTAGGAATGACATTCAAATATTTTATTGCTATTTATTTATAAATGTATTTTTTATTCCTAGAAAGCATTTCAAAAAATAATGATATAAATTTAAAGTAATTTTATTCACATTTATAATTTTTATCAATGACTTCTTGATGACCGAAACAAACTATTATGTTGATGGCAATTCATTTCTTTTATGCAACAACGTCTTCAATAATATTCAGAAGATCTTTCTTTGAATAATTTTGATTTTTCTTCAATTCTTCATACTCGTCATTTTTATCATCAGCATCAAAATAATTATTTTCGCAATCTTCTTCTTCTTCCTTTTTGTTACCATGATCAACATCACCTAAAAAGGTACGAATACTTGTCGCAAGAAAAGTTGTTACTCCAAGAATAACTGCGGCAGCGGCTGTGCGAAATATTATTTGAGAAATTTTCATTTTGTTCTTTTTGCAACAAAAAATATACTTTTGACAATTCTTTCAAAGAGAAATTAAAATTGGTTGCTTAAATTTAAAAAATTTGAAATATTATTTTAACGGTTTTAAAATTTTTAAATGAGCTTTTAGAAAAAGAAGCTTTCAAATAATTTCGAAAAACAAAATTGGAAAAAAGCTTTGACTTCCATGTTCCAACACATGCTTAAAATTTTCTCTCGAGAAAGTTTACAAATACAGAAGAAAAAAAAGTCTAATGTAGGAAAATCACGCATTTTCCTCATTATATGAGCGAGAAAATTTTTCATTCTCTTACTCGACTTGCAACTTGTATGTCGCAGTGGAAATTCGAATAGAAAAATATTACAGAGTAAAAAAAAGTTTCTTTTTGTGTTCCTTGTGTGAAAGTCGAAAAAGGATTTTTTATTTTTTATTTCCATGTGTTGAGTTAATCGTGAAAATTAAAATAAAGTCATTTTTTGTTCGTTCATCGATAAATCCGCAACAATATTTAAAATAAAAGTCGTGTGAAGTATGATAAATTGCATCGCACTAGTGAAAAACGCCATTTAAAATTATAAAACGAGTGTAATAAAGTGAAATATGGTATCTATCTAATTGATTCTATGCTTTCCATCGTATAGAAGAAAATTTTGCTCGACATTTGGCAGTAATAAAGAAAAGAAGAAATAGAAGATGTGAAAAATGAAAAAAGAACGAGAAAAGTTTTTTTTTTTTCACTTGACGGAATAGAGTTCGAGAGAACCAGCTGAAAGTATAAATACTTCGCGATCATTTTCTACCTTCTTTCTTACTTATTCAATTTCTCTCTCTTTCTCTCTATTTTATGCTATTTGATGATTTAATTTATCTAATGAAGCGACGCTGATCAGAGATTGATGTCAAATCTTGTTAAAAAGTTTCTAATTAATTAGTTTATAAGCTCATTAATGAAACTGAATACAATTTTTTGCTCTTTATTGTTTGTCTTATAAAACTCGGAAAATTTTTCAAAACAATTTCATTGTTATTGTAAACAAATGAAGAAATTTTTATATAAAAGCGCTTAAATCTACTTTTAAATCATTAACTTTAAACTTGAAATTCTCTTTATCACAGCTATTTTGCTATAGGAATGAACAAGTGAGAAAAAGAGCAAATGAGAGAGTAAAAATCACTAGATACGAAATTTTCCTTCAAATTTCTTTTTCTCGGGTGAGAAGAGTAGAAAGAAAAACACACACTGACTCTGTGAGCGAAGAAATTAATGTGTAAAAATGTGAGAAAAATATGTGAAAGTTAAACGGTGTGAGGAAAGAAAAGAAAACACATGAGTGAAGAAGATTTTCTCGTGCCATTTATATTGTTTTGAGGACAAGTGTCCGAAGTTTATATCAACAATTTTAAAGAGTGAAAAATCATTTTTTTTGATGTTTGAATTTTAATATGTGTAGAAGCAATTACTAGTCTGTAATTCCTCATGCTTACATTATAGCGATACAATTTCGTGTAAACAAAAAATTGAGAAGTTTTGTAATTAAAAAAAATTCTTTTCTTCTCAAATTTTACTTATTGCTTTTTCGTTCGCCTTTTTTTCGCATTCATTAGGCAAATGATGGTGATTAAATGTGTTGCGTTCTTCATATTACTTTCTCGTACTATATAGACTCACAAAAAAAGGTCTTCGCTTATCTTTTTCACCCTACCCCTGAAAAAAGCTGTGCAAATGAATAAAATTTCTAATGAATAATTTTCCCATTTTCACAACTATAGAAATATGCTAACGAGTTCAAACAATTTCACATAAAAACGAAAAATAAAAAAACTTTTGCACGCATGAAATGATTTTGAATGTAATAAATCTTTAATGAAAGTCTCAATTTGTGGTTTAAAAAACTTGTTTGCGGTTAAAAAAAGTGAAGGCGGATATAGCAAACTGTCAATAAGAATATAAATGTGATGTGATGGAATAGAAAAATGATGAGGATCCAAAAAAGTAAGAAAAGTGTTTAAAATGACTTTGGTTGTAAATAAAAGTCGAAATCACAATGAAAAATCGCGTAGGAAACAACAATTTCCCTTGGCAAATCAGATATAAAGGAAACCTGTAGATTCTGACACGTTTACTTTCATACTTTCGGATTATTTCACGCTCAATAATAAGCAGAATGTTGACAAAGAGTGAAAACTCGGATTTGTCAATTTATTTTCTTGCTATCGCTGGCGAAGCTTTTTGAAACAATGTCAATTAATTATGCTTCAGCAAAAGGAAACCACAGCAAAAGTTGGAAAAACCAAATTAAACAGATGTCACTGCCACACTTTTAACCATTTTAGGAAGAAAATTTTTGCTCATACATGAAAAACATTTGATCTTATAAGCAATTCAGTGATTCATGCAATTTCTCAAGTGCTTGACAAAAAATGACGATGCCATCTCAAACGATGAGTAATTTAAAAAATATTCAGGAAGGTTTTAATTTATTTCTCATCACCTGCTTACAATTACAATTGAAATTGTTTTTATTGTATACAGCAATGAGAAATAAGCAAATAGGCAAATGAATTGAATGAATAAACTTTTTTAAATTTATAACAACTTTAATCATCGTCGTCAGAGTGCCATGAATAAAATTTTTCCTTTTATTCATATGTAAATTTTGATCATTTCTTTCATATTTCTGAGAAATTTTTCTTATTTCACTTTCTTATTTGATGACGATTTCGGCACAATGATGAAATGAGATCAAACATCAAACATTATTCATTATTAAATAAAATAAATACATGAAGGTATCACTGAACACTCTCATAAGGAGAGTCAAAGGAAAAGAGAAAAAAAATTCTCTTACAATTAAACAAATAAATTAAAACGTTTGAGTGTAGACATAAACAGACAAGTCAAAGTGTCGTTTGCTGTTGTCGTTGAGGTGAAGGCAAAAAATATGTAGGGAAAAGTCTCAGTATGTACACATACAGATAATAAAAGAGAAAGAGAGAATTTCCCGATCTATCTTAGATGCTGTTGTATTGATATTAATGAGCACACATTTGCGCCTTTTCTTCCCACTGTGTACATCTTATGTCGTGCAAATACACTTGTTCATTCTCATATACATGCTTAAATATGAGGAAAGGATGAAAAGTCAGAGTCTCTTTTTTTTTTCTTCTCTGACTTTCCCCGCAAAACAGAAAAAAAAGTCCATTCAGTTATAATCGAATTAAACGAGCGAACGAACAAAAACAGTGAATCTCATCATTATAATCGTATTTTAGGGAAAAAAGAAGAAAGTCGAGAAGAAAGAAATTTAATTTTTGTGCTGCATTATAATATATTTTATTTTTGTTAAATTTAAACACGAGTTTCAATTAATTGACAAGTCTATAAAGTAAGCAAGAAAAAGAGAAAAAGAGATTGAATAATTGAGACATCACTGTATAGAAAAAGAAATTTTCTAATTTATTGTGTCAGAGCAAAATTTTCTTCTTTTATTTTATATTTCTATCAAGTCATGTGAATTTGTGTGTGTGTATATAAGGAAGAAAAAAATTTCAATTCGGACTTTTAGGACATATATGCAATTCATTTAACAGACTTTTTTCAAAAGAAAAATTTTCCAGTTTGTGTATGAGAGAGAAAATTGTTTAGTGAAGAGAAAAGTTTTCATTGCACCATTAACCTTCAAAATTCATTAATTAACTTCCGAAATATTTGAGCGTACGTGAATGTACATAAGATTAGTTGTACATACGCTATCTCGTATAACGAATATATACACTCTAGGTGAAATATATAAAATATAGCTGCTGAGGCATTTTTATGATGTATGCCTGCCGTGTCGTGTACAACTACCATAATGAATTTCATGAGGTCTTTTAACAGCAGCAGATGATGGCGATTATGATGATGATTGTCGACTTGTGAAATTTTATATTTTTCCTTCATTGCTCACTCACTCATACATGCATGAAGCAAAACTGAAAAGTCGTGCATACACAGCCAAAATGAGAGAAAAAAGATGAAAAACCACAGTAAAAAAATCTGTATTTTCTGAGATTTTTCTTTTCTTTCTTTAAATTTTCTTCTTTTTTGCATACAAAGACATGACTAGAAAAAATATAAAGATATAACTCTCTCTACTTACTCTAGCCGTGCCTGATATTTATTTATATAATACCTACCTAGTGAAATTCGCTCGAAGTTTGAAGCATCGGTGTGACCTCGCAAAAAACGCATCGAAAGTCGCTGGCAAAATTTTTTTTTCGATTATGTGTAAAACAAGTAATAAATAACGAGTGTTTGCGTGGACAAAGTGACCTCTTAATCTATAGAAATAAATATCTTTCAATTAAGAAATAATAGAATATTTCAATACGCGATTTAGCCGTTAAAATTCAAATCAAGGAGGATGCCTTTTTTGTAAAAAAATCCACTGAAAATGCCCCTAAAGCTGCTTTTTTTGAATACAAATTTTAAAGAAATCACTGAATTTTCTTACTACCGCCTTCCCTCGAAAATAAGAGACGCCTCTTGTATTCAAATAGAAGAAACCCCGTCTCTTCTATTCGAATACAAGGAACGTCTCTTGTATTCGAAAAAAACTAAGAAATTTTAAACAAATTAGAATTATTAGATTCTGTCTTGCTACAATTTTATGTATTGTTATAAAAATAATATTTTGAAACATATATCTTAAAACTTTTTCTCGGCTGTATAATTAATTATTATACTGTAGTTCAATATAATCATTCTTTATAAAAGAAAGTATGATAAATCAAAAAATAATAAAAAAATTTAACGTATTTTTCAAAAGTGTCTCTTATATTAAGAGTCTCTTGTATTAGAGACAAAATTAAATTATTTTTTTAAATTCTAAATTTTGTCAAATTCGAATACAAGAGGCGTCTCTTATTTTCGAGGGAAGACGGTAATTGAGCTTTATATTATAGTTCATGATTCAATATTTCCTCACTATTATTAGATAAGAAATGAAAATAATTAGAAATTCATAGTGAAATTAAGTTTTAAAAGAAATTTGTAACTTTTAAATATTGTCCATGTTGGACCATTATTTTCGAAATTGAAATATTCTATTATTTCTTATTTCAATTATTCATACACATTAAACGTAAATAATTAAGTAATGAGATAACGTGGCGCGAATAGTAGTAAAAATGGCATATAAGCATACATCACATGAGAGACATGAAAAATTAATTAATTTTTAATTAATTTAGGGACTTTTATGAAAAGATACCTTAAATAATTGAATATATATCTCTTCAACTAAAGTGCTATTATATATATATATGTGTCTAAAAAAAGAGATCAAAAAACTTGAATTAATTGATATAGAACTCATTATTTGATGTTATAGAAGAAGGAAAACAACTTTCTTATGTGTTTACAAATGCCTTAAGGAAGTTCCCCGCTTACTTTTATCCCAGATATAAAAGCATTTTTCAAGAAGTGAAGTTTTTTATATGATTAGTGAAACAATTAAGAACAGCTTCAATTAAAAGAAAACAGAACAAAAGTGATTTTATTTTTCGAAGGTTTCGTTTCTGCTTTGCTCCTTCTCTCTTTCTATTGTAAAACAACAGTTTTCATCTATTTTTATCAGAAGGAAAGAAAAGAAAAAAAGATTTGAATGAAGAAAATTGAGAAAGAAAGAAAAACTGTTTTAAAAATATTTTTTATTTGCAAATTTCTCTTAATGTGTTTCTGGTTCACTGTTTTGCTTACGTTTATATATTATACTTGTAATCCATCGATGGATAGCTGTGGGATGTGGAAAAAATGATTATCGTCAATGATTCGAGCGCATTTTTAAAAATAAAATTTAAAAGAATTTTCTTTAAAATAACAACAACTGAAAAATCAATTATTTAACAAAAGTTCAATATCATTCTATTTCTCTTTATTGCAGCGATTTAATTTTATATCTACTATAAAAAGTCTTGATGATAATAATGTGAAGTAGTTATGCTTGAAAGTAAAAAAGAGAAATATATTTTGTATAGAGAAGAAGTTCAAGATAAAATTTCCTCAAAAAATAAATTGAAATTTTAATGAAAAGGTGCAAGAAAAGGAAGAAACAAAAGTCAAACGATTTAGTCAATTATTACACTTTTCATACAATGAAAAGACAGCCGAAAATGATGTGACCAATAAGTGAAGAAATTAAATAACATAAATACAAAGAGAAAATATTTCAAATGTATAAAGTTAAAAGTACGAGAACAGTCAAGGAGAAGAAAGAAGTTCAATATTGCAGAATAGAAGAACAGTAAAAAAAAGTATCGTAGAGAAATTTTGAAACGTAAATATTAATATAAAATGCAAGACCCGTTGCCATCTCAACCGCAACAACGAACTCAAATTAGTGGCGGTCGTTTCGACTTTGAGGATGGCGGTACATTTTGTGGCGGTTGGGAAGACAGCAAAGCACATGGACATGGTGTGTGCACGGGCCCAAAAAATCAAGGAGCTTATTCTGGTGCTTGGCATTATGGCTTTGAAGTTTCTGGAGTTTACAAATGGCCATCGTAAGTTATTTAACCCATTTTTTAATAGCAAATTTTGCTTTTAAATATGAATGAAGCTCAACAAGTTGTACAATTCTTTTTCTCTTTCTCTCTCTCGTTTTTCCTCGAATATTTCCAATCATTTAAAATGTGTTTAGGAGAAGTTCATTATGTGTATAATAAATTTCCCGGTGAATGATTTTTCATGATACAATAAAATGTAATTGATTTCATGGAAAACAATTGTAGAAATGAAAAGAGATTTTTGTCATGACATCACGACATTGTTTTTCTTGTTAGGCGTATAAAAATATTCTCGTTTAAATGCTAATAAACTTTCATCAAAATCGATAAATATGTTAGTAGAACACTTTTACCCTATTGCAAAATGAAAATTTGCTAAAAAGTAAATCAATTGCGAATAAAATCTATCAGTAAATTAAAAGTTTACATTACATTCGAATTCCAAATATTCGAATCATCTTATTGCGGCTCTTAAAAAGTTACTGACTCCACATTCTTGCTAAATGAAACATGAGAAAAAGAAAATTTGACGTAAAACGAGTGAGAGAAAAAAAGGAAGGAAAGAAAATGAAAATTCATTCATTGATTCTTGGAAAATATTACACACGAAGAGGAGGGAATTTTTAAGTCGTCAGTTTTTATATACACATGCTTTTTCCACGACATCATAACCATAGAGAAAAAAAAATAATATAATTTTGCTTCTGCCGCTGTTTGCTTGCTTGCTGTAATGAAGATTATTTTTATGTGAATATTTTCTTTTATATTTCAATCGCGAGATTGCTATTTTCTGAATAAATTAGAGCCTGTATATACTGCTCACGTTACTCTCAATTGTCTTTGAGTGAAGTATACAGTGTATGGTAATAAAGAAAAGCAAACTTTACAAACATTCAGAGTTGTGGTTTTTATTTTATTGTATGTGAGTAAGAGAAGAAAAATATCATGACACGATCCTATTTTTAGTAGCACACAAAGGCAAAAAGAATTCACGATTCAAACGATATATTCATACACACTATATCGTGTATTGTTATGCTAGGAGTATATGAAATCATTATTCTACTCGTCAGAAACCTCAACGACAATAATTTCTTTTTAAATGATATATACAAGTCAAAGATAGGATGATGATCATGATGACATGAATTGTTGTGTGATAGAAAAGAATTTTTCATTCATGCATAATGGGCATCTATCCTTGAGCTCACACAATAGCCGGCACATAAAAATATTTTATTTTTCTCTCTCTTCACTTTTTCGAGAGGAAAACACATTAAAATTACAATCGTATGGAGTCAAATTGACGATGATATTTTGTAATTAGAGCAGGAATGTCTGCTTTTTATATTCCTTTTAAAAATCAACTCAAAGATAAAATGTATTTCACAATAATCATTATTGTTTGTTTGTTTTTTCAGAGGCTCCTCATTTGAAGGACAATGGCAAAATGGAAAGAGACATGGATTGGGTATTGAGACAAGAGGTCGTTGGATATATCGTGGTGAATGGACACAGGGTTTTAAAGGACGATATGGTGTGCGACAGAGTGCAACATCAACAGCAAAATATGAAGGAACATGGGCAAATGGTCTACAAGATGGTTATGGATCAGAGACTTATGCTGATGGAGGTAAATATTACTGGCGCTAGTAGAGTCTAATTTTAATTCAAAAAAAGTTCTCATGTCACTCGTCTAGACACATAATGTAATTTCTTTTTTCTCTCTCGCGTTTATTTCTCACATTTTTATTGTTTCAAAACTACATACTTGACATGATTAGAGTTTTTCTAACTAACTTACTACTTTTTGATGTAAATGTAGGAACGTATCAAGGACAGTGGCTGAGAGGAATGCGACATGGCTATGGCGTTAGACAGTCGGCTCAGTTTGGTCTTGCATCGAGATTTCGACCTAAATCAATACGCGCATCCCTCACATCATTAAGAAGTAATGATGGTAATAATAATCAAGCGCCTACGCCTGATCCCGCAGAAAAGCGTAATCATCGAGTTGATGATTCGCGTGGAGGATTTGTGCTGAAAGCAAAATCAGATGAGCAACCAGCACGACGTAATAGTTTAGTTGAAAAGACGAAAAAAGGTCTCCTATCAGGACTGAAAATACGTAAACAACGTAGCACGGGAGATCTCGAAAAACGTGGAACCGGTAGCATTCGTTCAACTGCCTCAACAGCATCATGGATTAGCACAGAATCATCACAATCGGGCATTACTAATAAGTATGTTTCTCTTTATAAAATATTAATGAAAATATTTATAAATTAAGTTTGCCTTGTTATTACAGGTCAGTACATACAGATTCGAATGCGAGCTTTATAGTAGAAGATGAGCAGTTGGATGGAAGTGTTACTGAAACTTATATGGGCGAATGGAAGAATGATAAACGATGTGGATATGGAATTTCTGAAAGGAGTGATGGTCTGAAGTAAGTAACATTATTAGCTACATGTCACTGTGCTCTGCGTATCGTAACTGAAGACAATGCCATAATAAATCATATCTTCTTTCTTCTTCCTCTTATTCTTCTATCTCTCTCTCTGCTCATATATACGAATACAAAAATGCTTTTTAGATACGAAGGTGAATGGTTCGCAAATAAAAAGTACGGCTATGGTGTAACGACATTTCGCGATGGCACCAAAGAAGAAGGCAAATACAAGAATAATGTGCTAATCACGAGTCAGAAAAAGAAGCATTTGTTTCTCATACGATCGGCAAAGTTTCGTGAACGTATTGATGCGGCTGTTGACTCTGCTCAGCGCGCCAGTAAATATGCTTTGCAAAAAGCTGATATTGCCATTTCGAGAACAGCAACGGCGCGTGGTAAGGCGGAACTTGCTGATGTTGCAGCTGATCATGCACGCGTTGATTCAGAAATTGCCATTCAAACGGCACGCGAATTTGCACCTGATTTTAAGCCTGCGCTACTGGAACGTTTTGAAAGAATTCGTGTGCGTGATCGACTAAGAAATACAACAACATCATCAAATGATACTGGTGATCCAACTGCTGCAGCTCGAACGAAAATGCTTAATGATAATCAATTGACTCCAAATAGCATTGCGAGTCCTAATAAGCAGCCACAGATACAGCAGCCACAGATACAGCAGCAGCAACAGAATAGTTTATTGAATCCACAAGTACCGACTAGACGTACTTCAGTTAATCCATCATTGGCACGTCAGCCTACCATAGATTATTCAATGCAGAACAATACATCAATGTATGCCAACAAAACATCATCAAATCCAGTAGATTATAACAATCAAATAGGTCTTAATCAGCAATTTAGTCAACCACAGCCGCCCGGGAACAATTCAGCATTTAGTACGCCGCAAAAGTTATCGCAACAGCAGCAACAACAGACATCAAATGTGTCAACACAACAATCACAACATAATCAAATGTATAATCAAAGCAGTGCTAGTCATTATCAAACGTCACAAGACACGAATTCCTATAATAATTATCAGCAACAGCAAAGTGATCATCAACAAGGTGCATATGGTGGTAGCAGTAATGAACAGCATCATACAAATTTGCGTAGAAATTCAAGACAAGTTTCTGAGAGTGGCCGACCAATGTTGGGTTCAATAAATCAAACTTCAATTGATCATTTTGATCATTACAAAAGGCCGCCAAGTCGCGACTCGTCTGTCGATCGTTATACGAGGGCAGCGAGTCGACTTGGTGTTTCTCGTCCTCCATCGGTTGATCGACAAGCAACAAGTCCTGGTACACCAGATATTGTTCTTGATCGATCAACTAGAGCTGGTTCTCAAATGCGTGGCACAACTCCAGCACCTCCAACCAGTATGAATATCAATGGTGCAGTGCTAACAGGTGTTATGGGTGGCAGTAGTAATAGTGCTTCAAGGCGTGGTTCAAGGAGTGGAACGCCCGTTCTTCAACATCAACAACAGCAGTCGACATTGCAACAAATTCAAGCTCAATACTCAAGTCCAAATCAGCCATTTGAAGATGTGCTATTACGACAAAGAACACTTGGTCAAGACATTATACCTTCACCGGGTCAACCAAAACGAACAGAAAGTCTTTTTGTGCCGCCAAAATTAGTCGGATCTGGAGCTGCAGTTGCAAGTGGTGGTGCTGTTTCAAGAGGCGGCGGCAAGGTAAGCATTTTTTTGTTAATTATTATTATTAATTATTGCAACAGAGGAGTGAAGAAAAATATGAGAGAGAAATTTTTTGATGATCTTAACAACGACGATTAACGACTACGACATATGTGAGGAAAGCAAAGAAAAATATGAGAAAATTTTTCAAAATACCAACACATGAAAAATTAATCTAAAAATATAATGACAGAGAAAAGTCTCGTTTCTCTTAGTTTGTTGGACAACAGTACTTTGTCGTTTACTATATGTAAACACAACAACCTGCGAAATTTCTCTTTTATTTCTAACTAAACTCGAATGGAAGTTTTACAAAAACATTCATGAATATTTAAAGATTTTCCACTTGTTCTCTCTTATGACCTGCACTTTAGCAAACACTGTTGTCGCATATGTTGATAGTTTTTTTCACCGGATAGAGAATACATGTCCCAATATAACTGCTGTTTAGTTGTGTCTGTGTATTTTTCTCATTTCAGTTTAGCTTAAGTTTAATTTTAGCATTTGTTAGTTGTATGGGAAGGAATGAGGGAAAAAAAATAATTTTCTCATGAAAAAAAGAAAATTCTCATCTGCTTGGTCGCATTGAAAACTGTGACTACTGAGAGAATTTTTCCTCAGTATCGCTTTGAATGCTTGAAAGTGAAAATATCTGATAACATATTTTAAATAAATAATATTGTCAAGGAAAAGAAAACTAAAATCGAGAAGAAGAAAAAAAATTTTCTTTGCACATTTTGTTGCATACAATTGAAATTTAAAAAAGTGTTAAAGTGTAGAAAAAGAGAAGAACTTGGTTAAATTAACTAATTGAATAGTTGTTCATTCATTCTTTAGATTTTGTCGTGTTGCCAAATTGAAAAAAGAAAGAAAAGAAAAACACATACAGTACACCCAGGCACATAGGATTGTGTGAATGAAAGTTGTGTTTTCTCTCGCCCGCTCACATTCTTTTTTGTATTGGAGAAACAATAGCAATTCACAAGTCACTCACAATGTGCAAATGTTAATCCATTAATTAGAATTAGAGAGGCACATACAAAAAGAAAATAGAGAAAGAGCGAGAATAACTGATGAAATAATTATAAGAAAATACGAGCTGAAATTTATCTTGTATTTTAGTCTCATTAAAGAGAAGAGGATAAATAATTGAAAGGCAAAATGTAAATAATTTGCTCTATCTATTGTGAATCAATCCAAGTTCTGTGAACTTATAACTGTTTATTAATAGGATGAATTGGTATCAACCAGATGAAGAAGAAGACGATCTTATGTTCTCGCCGGCACTGCTGGCACGGAGAGCATCAGAAAGTTGGATCGATTCGGCACCCATTGAGGTTGAATATTGAACATTTATTTATTTATTATTACATTAATGTCTTTTTTAAGTGCATTTGTGATCACAAGCTGTTTTTCTTCCTCCTACTGCATTGCATGACATTTAAATTAATTTAATATATAAAATGAGCATAACAAAATCTAATTTATTTTTTTCTTTCATTCTACCTCATCTAATCATAGAGCGTCCCAGTCAACGTGACACTTCAGCGGAAAAAGTCATTGCCAGATGTGCAACAAATACCTATTAATAATATGATGAGTAGAGAAGAAGTTTCTGTATTAGGTTCAGCACGTCGCGAAGAAGTTAGACGTCAGAAAGATGAATCGGAACGATATAGAGCGAACCCGCTGCTTTATCTTGTCAGTCCACAAGTAAAGGTAACTACTGAGCTTAAACTATACTTTTTTCTTTCTTTCTTTTATTCAATTAAATTCACATAATAAAGACATTTGCAACATGCTACATTTTTTTCTTATTCTTTAAATATCTAATTAGTTAATTAATTCAGTCTTGAGTATCAGTTTATTGAGAGATTAAAATCAGCCAACAATTTTCTTTCTTCTTACTTTTTAGTTGCATGACATTAATAAGCACAAAAAGTGAACAAAACTTTTTTCCTTTATGATTTTGACATAATAATAATTAAATAGAATCAAGAGTTAGAGCAAGATTATTTTTGCAAATTGCTTTATTAGCTCCATTATGTATACACTTTACTCACATAAATTTTTTAAAATTTTTCATTGAAACATGAAAGCTTTGATTAATTTTATTATTATACAGTTGATTAGAAAAATAAAAAGAGTTCAAAGCTCTCATGTATCGATTTGTTTGCTATTTACTA
>JACWBX010003859.1:3537-14113 GCA_014622435.1 Polypedilum pembai
AATGTAACGAGGGGCTTAGTTGAGTATATCTACTTATTACATTATATGGAGATGAGTATGAAATGAAATGAGCATCTGGTGGCCGGTAATTTGAAATATACATAAATTGAATTCATTAGTGAGAAGGTAAAATGGTGATGGGAAAGCGAAAAGATTGCGCGAGAGAGGAGAGATTAAGCCAAAGCATTAATGTATAATCCATAGGTACATTTAATTAGTAAATCACCACATCGTTGCTTAGCATTCCTCATACTTGTTCAGTCTACCTACCTCAACGCAGAAGCCTTCAAATTTATAAATATACTCGACCGCAGTGAGTGAGTGGCCAACAGAGAGATTTTCATTTTTCTGAACATAATCTCGTGAACGAAAAGTGGCTTTTCAGGTCAGCCTGTATCCGTTTTCTCTGTGGTTCGCATACTTTTTATGTAATTAAAAAATAATAATTAAAATCTAATTTATAACATCCTCAGTGTTCTACTCATGCATTCACTTTGGCAACGTTTATAAAAAAAAACTTTTTGCTTTAAAAGTTAAATTCCATTTCATAAAAACTTTATCAGCTTCTAATTTATTCAATTCGTAAACTGTTCATGTATGCAAGTTATTAGATTGTTAAGTGATAAATATCACAGCAATAGCAATAACATCAAATAAAAAAAAAAGTGTTCAAGACAACAACATGCAGTAGCAGCATGGCAAAAAAAATATAGCATTCATATGAGAATACATACATAAAGTGTCTTTTATGTATGCATTCATATCATGGTAAAAGAAAATCGATGTGTGATGTATTTCATATAAGCGACATGTAGAGCATCAGATTTTTATCATCATTGACAACAACAAACATTCAAAGAGAGAGAAAAAGAAAACCATATAGAGAACATGAAGCAATAAGTGTGGATAAAAAATAAACACAATTGAAGATGTACATTGATACGATGTGAAAAGAGAAAAACGAAAAAAATGTGTTGATGAAAAATGATTCTTGTTGTGCTGAAGCTGCTGTTGTCATTGATGTTTTGGCTTGCTTTCAATTGCATATAAATTGAGAGAGAAAAAATTGCTTCTTTGAACTATTTGAAATTGGTAGGCAGATGAAAAAAAAAAAAGCAAATAATGCTAATCGAGTGCAGTTTTTGAAAAATGAACTTAATTTCTTCTTCTATTTGTAATCAATATGCTGCAATCGAGAGTTAGATAAAATGCAGAAAATAAATTATTTTGTCCTATGCAACATATCGCAAATTGAAATCAATAAATTGATAAAATTGCAGCTTTGGCATCAATTTCCATACTGACAGCCTTTTTTTTATAGCACAAGTCCCGTCGACCAAAATTTCATTCACTTACCGCTCTGTGCAATGTCGTGAAATCAATTTAACGATTTTTACCCATCATTGTGCCTACTGCCCGTCTAAAAATATGCAAGCACTCAACGCTCAACGGGATAATAAAATGTGATGGAATTTCATCATCACACATACACAAAAATAAATGTGAGAGGCGAGTGATAGAAAAAGAGAGATGAAAAATTGAGAGTAGCATCCCTACTTCATCACGCAGCATCTTCTGAATGAAAAATTTTCCCCTTAACTTTGTTCGCTATGTTACAATCATGTAATAGCGTTTGCGCGTTTGTGCTCAAATTGATAAGAAGTAAGAAGCTGTTGCCATGTCATGAAAGCTTTTTCTCTTTTTTCACTCCACACGAGATGCTTTCTCTCATTTTCTCTCATCATCATCGTCATTGTATGAAGAAAAATCGTCTAAAAAATGAAAATCGGTCGGCCATTATTATTAAAAATTGCTCTCGTGCTCTCTCGTTCGGTTTTTCGCTCTCTGCAGCATCCATGGTAGCAGGAGCAGCAGCAATCGAAATTCTATCGTTTTCGTCTAAAATATTTTTCATTTCACATCTCTCAGTCTAACGTGAGCCCTTAACAGAAAAGGGTGGAAACTCGCTGTGTTGTGTGACTGATGTGAAAGAGCAAAAAAGAAGGAAACAAAAAATATAGAAAAAGAAGAAAAAGTAAAGGCATAAAAAAGTAGAAAATTTAATTTAATTGTAACATTAAGTGAAAAATTAAAAGGAAGAAACTATTGAGTGTAATTAATTAACTTTAATGGCTGTAAAAACTTTTGACGAATACAGGCATAAGAAAAATTTTAGTGAAAAAAGTGAAATTAAGAACTTGTGAATTTTTTACTTTTTCAAATTTCATTTTCTTCTTGTTTTCCTGGTGAAAAAGCTACTTGTGAAATAAAGTTAACGAATTGTAAGGAAAATTTTTTTCATTATCTTTTAATATTAAATGTTTTTTAAACACGCAATAACGAAATATGTCGCTTTAAAGCAAGTCATTGTGGCAGAAAATATTTTGGGATTTTTAAGAGAGAAAAAAAGGGATTTAATATGCATAAATTTTCATTTTTCCTGTTCAAAAAAAAGAAAATTTTTTCATTCTCTCAATCAAGTTTAACCTAAGCAAAAAACAACAAAGCTTAGAATATGGATGAATGTCGAAAGCAAAAACCATCATTTTCTTGTCCCTTGTTCCTTTTTTTTTTGGAACTCAAATCGTTGTCGTCGTTGTGAGAATTATGATGATGATTTTTTTCTTTCTCCTTACTGATGAAATAAAAGAAGCCAAAGGCACAATGCAAAGAGACAAAAGAGAGAAATTTGTTTACACAGAAGCAGAAAAATATATTTTTCATATCAACTTGGATTTTCTTTTTTTTTCCTCTCGTTGTTATTACTCCACGATATCCTTGAAAGTAAAACGAAAACATTTTCATTTATTTTTTTTCTTGCATACGATACGAAGCAAATATTTTTGTCAAGATGAATGTCAATTGAAAAGGTTGACGACGACGACGACAACGAGATGAGGTTAATGATAAAGGGAGAGGTGTTAGTAATGAAGTGCTTTTCGATAAATTTTTCGAGGGTCAAAATTTCTTCATCAAAGAGAATTTTAGGTAAATTGAGATGTTGCCACTCTGTCTAATTAAGAGGGAAAATTTAAATTCCTCAATGTGAGAAGAATGAAATTTTTTCCTCTTTGTCAGTTGGGAAGTTTTATAATGAAATTGAGAAGCTTCATTTGTCACAAAAGTTTAATTTAATTAAGTTGAAAATTGCTGCAAGCAATTATTATGGTCATGAATGAAGCAAACTCAAGCAATAAATATATCCAATTAAAACACACGAAAAATTCACACTAAAAGCTTTTAGCATAAATACACTGATAATTGAGCTTATAAAATGTGACAACTGGACAGTTTTTAATGTTTTGCATCCGCGTTTAAATTAAATTTAAGCTTGAGGTTGAATATTCTCTCAATGGGAATTTCAATTGAGGTCAATTATAGAAAAATATAGTTTAATTATGAAAAAAAAAGAAAAAGAAAAACAATATAAGCTTCCGATCACGTTCTTAATACAATTTTTGTCCATTCAGGCGTATATGGGTAGGTTTTTGTTTCAAATTTATCGCATGGACGGATTTCGGGAAATCTTTTGAGAAATAGATACACTGAACTCAATCATATTTTATTTCTAGCTGCTATACTTCACTCACATACATACCTGTCTGTCATATCATTCATATCAATCTTCCTCGTTTACTCTCATGTCCGTTATCATGCATAGGAAAAAAAAATATATAAAAAAACAAGGGAAAACAAAAGCCTAAAATGAAAACAGAGTAAACATTGAAATTTAGAAATTTAGTTAGAATTTTTAAATAAAGTTCTTCTCCCTTGATACAAAAAATGAAAAAAGATCCATCCAATGATTTGTGATGAGAATTATTGTGTCGAAATGGGAATAAATTCATAAACTTTGCCTTTTCTCTTTCTCATATATGTATATATGATACGCAAACACAACTGGTAGTCAGCAATCATTTTCATCTCACTTACCTTCTCATAAATCCTCAAGCACACACATATAGTTTGTAAAAGATGGAGAAAAAATGTGAAATTTATGTGTGAATGAGTAAGACTAGAAAATTGAAATTTATTGTGTTCGATTTTTTCCTTTTTATACACCTTTATTGTCCATTGCCATTTATCATTATTTTCCTTTTATGTATGTGAATTGTTATCGATTTTCCTTTCAATATTTACTTATGCTTTTTATGTGTCAAAATTGCTCTCGCTTGTTTGTCTACTTTCGATTCTTATATTAAAAAAAAAGTATCATCATTATCATCATCATCATTATCATTTGATGCGGAGATGAACAAAACTTTCAATGTATGTGTATGCATGCATACAAGGAATTTTTCTCTCACTTCTCTCATTTTTTCCCATCTGTGAGTTTGTATTGGAAAAAAAGGCAAGCGTGGGATAAAAAGCAAGCAAATCCGTATAAATTGTCAAGAACTTAATGGCATGACAAATTTCTCTTCGATTGAACAGTCATAAATGGGATAGGGTAAAAACAAGGAATAAAAATTCTTTTCGCTTTAGCAGGCACACACTCACCACACACATATGTGTTTTTGCACGTATATTGCGAGTAAACGATAAAGAAAAAGTTGAGTGAACTATGAATATTATATTATTACTTACATTGATAGTTATTGATGGGAATTACATGAAACGATTTTCGAATTCAATCATGTTATCGCATGAGAGATGTTAAGGAAAATTATGCTATTATGATGGTGATGATGGAGATATAAAAGTTTTTAATAACACAATCTTAAGCTTGGAAATTGTCTTATGAGATGACATTTTTATATTCGTACAATTCAAGTGACATTCAGCGCAGTTTGTTGTGATGAAATGAAGAAAAATGTGTAGCAGTAACAGCCGTTTCCATCTGTAAAATTTATGTTTTTCACACTAATTGCGTTTTCATACGTATGTGAAAAATTTTTTTTTCTTACTAGACGCTTCATTCGTTTATACAACGACATATTGTTAAGAATAAATATATTTTTTATGATAAAAGAAAGAAAGAAAGAAAATTTTCTTCTGCCAACATTGTGCGCCTCATAAATTTTGTAAGCATATATTCTTGAAGTCGCGGTGTCTAAATGGGAAAGAAAAGTGATAGAGTTTGCTTTCTCACTTCTTAACTTATTACTGTTTCACAGTTTGTTCAGCAACTTCAAACATTATGCGTTAAAGAAAGAAAAATAATTTTCACATATTTGTTTCAATAATGAGCAAGAAGAGAAAAAGAATTATTGTCAGCGACGGTAGAATGTGTGTCACTGAATAATTAGTAAAAGAGGATGTGAATAAATTTATGATGTGCATGCGAGATATTCACACATTGTTGTTTCATTAATTTTAAATGGTTAAGAGCGAGACAACATAAAATTGCAGGATACTTTTTTTGTTTCATCCGCAAATGAAAATTAAAATTGTGGAAACATGGATGCGAAGTGCAGGAGTAAATTTTTTTTTTCAATATTGACTTGAACTAAACAATAAAAATGATGAAGTTTTTTTTAATGAGTTTCAATCATTATCAAGGCAAACACTCTGATTAAGTCTTCTGGATTTAACTATTGTTGGCAGGTAGAACTATTACTAGCTCACAAGTTATGTAAAATAGTCCCTGTTAAATTTTAATCATCGTTAATAGGTTTCTGATTTTGAGAAGGTATTTCTAAGAAAATCAATTTTTTTCGAAAACCTGAAAAATGAAGAAAACTTTAAAAATTAAAAGAAGTCTTAAGATTACTATGATTTTTTCCTGCAATTAATCATCGAGTTTAAGAAAAATTTTCTAAGAAAATAAATTTCATTCGAAATCTTGTAATTTGAAGAAAACTTTGAATGTAAATTAATTATTTCTCTTTGTTTTACTCTTATTTCTTCTTTTCCTTGTGATTTCTTACAGCTTTATACTGAATTAATGATTTTTCAATAATTTTTCATAAAATTTTGAACTTTTCAAAATATAAACAAAACTTTTGAAAATGTTTAGGGTTCGGCATTATGCAGATAAGAAGAAAAATTATTCGCATAATTTTCTTCTCTTTATTTATTTTTATATGGAAAAATTAAGAAGAAGAAGAAAATTATGCGCTTAAGTCTTTTTTTATCTGCATAATGCTGAACCCTGAACATTTTTAATAAAATCCTTTAGTAATTCGAAATTTCACTTATTAAATTTACCTATTTGAATTAAATTGATTGTTTTAATAAAGCCACAAGCTCAAAAAGCAGCTCAACAGAGCAAAAGTTTAAATGAGCTCGCGAATCTTGCAAAGAATCAAATAAGATTCAAATGTTTTGTTAGTGCCCTACGTTTTACAGTGGAGCAATAAGAACTCATTATCATCACAAGCTCGAAAAGAAAAATTCATAGATTATTTTTAAATTTACAAAATGAAATGTTCATTATAATTTGAATAATTAGAAACCAAATAAAAAGATACCATACAACATTAATTTTTGATATGAAATAATAAGAAATATAGAAATCTAAAAAAAAGCTTATGGCTGCTTTCTATAATTTTGCAAATAACCAAAAGTTTCTTTGCCTTGTTTCGTAGCGAAAAAAAAAAAATAAATTTAATGGCTGAATATCTGATAGGTAAAATGAGATTGAAAAAAGAACAAGTTCAATAATAGAAAAAGTTTAAAGAGAAGCATAATAAAAAAAGTTTTTCATTTTTATGTCTAGAAAAAAAGTTGATGTTTGTTTAGAAAGAGTTGTTTGTATTGAGACTGCAGAAGCCAAGCTCAAATGCTTATGATCTCCTCTCTAATATGATAATTCAATGATGATGCTCATCACAATAGCTCATCAGCACTCACAATCATTTTAAAAAAGAGATGTTGTTTGCATTTTGAAAATGAAAAATCATCCAATATTAAATTATAGCTTTTGAAGTTCATTCAATTAATGATAATTCAATTGTTATCTCGAGAGCACATCTCTCTTTCATTTATTTGCATTTAGTTCGTCAAACAAAAGAACAAACACGTAAAACTTTCTAATCATCATCAATGATTGTTTGCGCTGAGCTGGGGCACGCGTTAAAATTTTTCATATCGTATTCAAACTCAACACAGTCAAAAAAAAAAAAATAACAAATTACAATTCTTTTCTCTCAGTGTTTTAGCTGTCGCTACATTTGTGTCCCTTTTTTTGTGTATGAAGATCCGCTCATCCATTTCATGCCTAAAAGCTTTTTTATACATTTCATTTTATTCTCACTCGCAATTTTTTTTGTTTTTATCAAAACAAGGTTGAAATAAAGAACGCACGCACACGAGAGATTTGAGTTGAGTGGTTCTCAGCTCACTTAAGTTACGATTTGATAAATACACCTCGATACAAAACAAGCGAAAAAAATTTTTTTTACACTCCCGTTCATCTAAAAATGTGTTTATTTTTTCTCTCATTCTACTATGGCACCAAAAAGAAAAAAAAGGTCGTCATGTTATTGTTAAAAATGAATTTTCATTGTTGTGAATTGAATTGAAATTTAAAGTGGTGTGAGAGAGGGTCACATTTTGAATACAAATGATTTTTAATTCCTTTTCATTCTCCATTTGCCTCCAAACAATTGTTACATGTTAATTCACGCAATGAGTTTACATAGAGCAATGTCACACAGTGAAGTTATCTGATTGTGATTTCTGTGTGTATTCGTTGGTACTAATGACATTGTCTTGTGCTTTTTCCATATTCCAATATATTCCTTCACTCACTCGAAACATCATCTTTCGCTTTCTCAATGCCTCAAGGGGAATCAAAACTGTTGTTGAATAAATAGAAATGTCTGATGTCAAGCGCACACATGAACTGAACACACACATACAGTAAAATATATCAAAAATCTCTTTTTCTTGTTACTGACTGCCATTCCCTGCTGTGGTTTCTTGTGTACATATACATACACATTCATGAACGCACTTCTGCTTATGGAAGAAGAAATATGAGAATTAAGTCAAGTGACAACGAGTATGGAAAAGAAATTTAAAAAGTTTTCTTTCTTTTATTTGTATTTTTTGCTTCTTAATGATTGAAAGAAAGACTTTTTGTAGAATTTTGTTGTCATAGAAAATAATCTTTTGTTGCTGTCTAAATAAAAAAGAAAAATTTCAACATCTCAATTTGTTTTTACTTTCTTCAAAGTGTATTTCTTGGAAAGTAAGCTTTAAGCTTAAGGTAATAGACAGCAGTAATTGGAACCTTCTTTATTATCTTCACACATATTGGTGTGCTAACCACAGAAGAACATTGTTACTGTCGCTGTTGGTTGTGTTTAAAGAGATGTTTTATCATGTAATTTGAGTGATTTAATTATATTTCCATGACAAGCTTCGCCATTTATAGCTTCGTATCCTAGACAATATTATTTTTCATGTATACACACAGAAGGTGTGCAGAAATTGTTGCTAGTTTATTATATTTTAAGGAATTACTGAGGTAATACTTTATGACAGGGTATCAGACCTTTCCTTCATAAACCATTTCTTCTTCATTTTAAGTTTTTTTTTGGCTGCGGTTAATTTATTACATAACATGGTCGTATGATAAAATATGAACCATGCCCAGCACACAAACTCAATTCACAATAAGTCTCTATGTGAGGCACCTGTGATCGCATCACTTCCATTTCACTGAGAAATGAGGCATCCCACTGGCTATCACTGGTCGGTGAACTGTAAAAATAAATTTATTTCTCTCTTCTCTCCTGGCGGATTGAGATTAATGACAATCGATGCTGTGGGGAAATATATAAAGTAAAAAGAAAGAAAAGTTTATTTTACCTTATTTATACATTTCAACACCCACAATTTAGATGATTATGAGTTTTTAGTACACAAAGAAAAAAATATTTCATAATTTGTCGTTATTTTGATAAATCGTTTAAGGAAGTGTTTGAATAATAAGTAACGCGAAAAAAGGGTAGTGAAGGGACAAAAAAGATCAAATTTTGTGTTACGTAATATCAAAACAGCCTCTTTATGAGACTTCAATAATAGCTCAAATAGATAAATTGTATTTATACAGAATACTTGTTAGACAATATGACTAGAAGTCTATTGTCAATTTAACTTTAAAATCTTTATTTTAAGCACTAAAAGCTAACATAGGAGAAAAACTGTAAAATTCTAAAAAAATTTTTAAAATGAATTTTTTCATTATTTGAGCCAAATTGATTTAAATTTAATTCAAATAACATCATTTTATTGCCCAATCCTTTGCTCAAAAAAGTAATTTTTATAAGTGTTCTAAAAATTTTATAGCAATAATAAAGATTTTATAACAGTTTTTAAATTTTTATAACAGTAATTAAATTTTTATAACAATAAAAAATTTCTTTAGAGAACATTAAATTTGATTTTATAGAGACAAACTTTAAGTCAATTTTAGAAAAAAAATTTCTTTTGCTGATAATAAATAAAATATCTCCACTAATACCTTCAAAAGAAAATAATTCAAAAGCTCTTAATTGCCAATTTTAATGAGCAAAAAATAAGAAAGGAAAGTAAATTGTCCCTCATTTCCTGTCGTCGATTTAAATTTAAACGTAAAAAAAGACATTAGAAGGAAAATAAGAAAAAGGTAGAAAAGACGAAAAAAATCTTTAACAATAATAAATTATCAGGTATTCTGATGATTAAGCCCTAACATTGAATAAAGACGTGAACAAGAAGGAAAGAAATGAAATATGTGCTTTTTTTGCACCAATAATTAATTTCAATTATCTAACCACATTCCTTTGAGCACAATTTTTTTTTATTATTCACACCAAGTTATGGTTATAAATTTAACTTCTTTTTTTCCGTTTTATGCAAGATGAAATTTGCACTTTTTTTTCTCTCAACAGCAAGCAATGAGCTATGGAATTAATTTTTGCCCTCATCTCAGCTTTTAAAATCCCAAGTCATCGCGTTATGCTTTGTTGGTATTTCAACTTTTCGTTCGCTTTTTCATATATATACACACAAAAAAAGAGTCTCAAAAGCAATTATTGGCAGTTGATGCAGAGCATACTGCTACTGAATTTAATTAGTTTGGTCGTGATTTTTTTCTCCCTTTTTCAGTCAATATTCACTCGATTCATTGTTCATTGTTGGGTATAGCTGACAATGCTACTTTTTTTCGTTACTTTTCAATCAATGTCTACCCAACCATTTACTCAACTCTTCTTGTGTGTGTAGAGCATTCACATGAGTCTATATAAAAGTATTTTCGATGGACATTTCAGGTCACAGTTGATTGCAGGAAAAAAAATAAACTGCAAATTGAACATTAATGTTTGTTGGAAATTGGTGGAGATTGAAAAAATAAAGAGAGAAAGTTTTTATAAATTGAATTTAAGAGACGAAGAGAAATTTTTTTTTGTGTCAGAGCAGGTGGAAGAAAATTGTTTGAAAATTTAATTACATGCGATCAAAATTGTGAAAATTTGAAGTCCACATCTGAGCGAGTGATGAAAAATTGATTTTCAGATCAATTATAAAGTTTTGAATAAATGCTAAAGTGAGAGTGCCTAATTGGAGAATTTTTTGTTCTCTCAACAATTGGACAAAAAATATAAATTGAATAAAAACCGCAATTGTAGAGCTTACAAATTTT
>JACWBX010003859.1:16158-28149 GCA_014622435.1 Polypedilum pembai
ATCACGGTAAAATAAAATATTGATTTATTCTTCAACACACAAAGCAACAACTGAACTTTAATGTTTCATAAAAATAAATTTATTTGGGTTGAAATTAGTTAATATTTTAGTTTTAAGAAGTTAAAAATTAACTTTCAACCCAGCCTTAGATACACAGTGCTCCAAGTTGTTCTTTTTTGCTCTATTTTGATCTTTATTGCTCTTTTTTACAAGGCGAAATACCTATACAAAATGTAACAGCATGTTACAAAATACTCGTAGTTGTTTTGCCTTGCTTTTTCATGTCTCTACGCCTGGCTCTCAACTTCGTTCAAAAATGTTCAAAAAATTCCAATATTTAAAATATATCTTTTAAAAAAATTAAAGCTCTATAGTATATAATTCATATTAGAAAAAAAGCTTAATTGATCTTTTTTTTACGTCACTTTGTCTTAAATTTGCTATAAATAGCTAAATATTGCTGGAGTTAGTTAAAACTGCTTCGTTTCCACTCTTTGATATTATTTTCGTAATTCTTTAATGGTCAAATGAAACTGTCAAGCAGAGCTTGAATTTGACAAAAAAATTATTTACTAAGTCGACTTACGTACAAATTTTTAGTCGAATTCGGGCTCTGCTGTCAAGTTTTGGGCAATTTTTTTGATTTGATTCTTTCTTCAAAAAAATGGACACTCAAAAATTCAAATTTTAACGGTTAAAAACAATCTTGAAAAGAGCTTCCTATTTGTTAATTTAAATATTCAATTTATGCAGAAATATTTCTGGAAGAATGTGAACACTAACATCATTATTCAAATCACAACAGTTTAATTTCACTCCTAGATATAAGCTTAAAATTTGATTTATTTACTCAACAAGATGCTAAAGTTGTTCCTGAAAAATTTCATCGCGTTGTTATTTGCACAAAATAGTTTGGAAAATTTTAAATTAATTGAGATTTTATGTGCAAAATGGAAAAGTTTATAGATAGTTTATTTTCTCTTTACTCTTACTTTATGTTGATTTTTGTAGTGAAAAACAAATTTTGAAAATTGTCTGCTATAAAATAAATTTGCATTCAAATAAATAATTTAAAATTAATGAAAATGGACTTATATTTGAGTTGAAATTTCATGAATAATGAATAAAAAGTTGATAGAAAAGTTTAAAGAGAATCTTTAATTAGGAAGATTTCATTTAATTGAAAATTGGACAAATTCTTGTCAATGCTTCTTACATTATCTTTTCATTCATTTTGTGTAAACAAAGATGCTTTTAATTAAATTTCACAATTTCATTCACTTTCTCACTTGCTGTTTAGTCACAATTGAAGTGTTGTCTTTGTTTCAACCCAAACCATAGTTTCTTGTTTTGTTGTGCTGAATTTTCAATTTTCTCTCTCTGTCTTTAGATTTAATTAAAAGCTTAAGTTCAATTGTAGACTATTTATAGCAATAAAAAATAAGAAAATTGCTTTAATTTCAAGAAATGGTGATTTTTCCTTCTTGCTTCATCACATCACATATCCGTATTTTTACTCTTTATCTTCATTTGTTGTTTTACCAACGAGAACAGGAATCATAACATAATGTGAAGATGGGTGAGAAAAAAAATATATATATAATTTTATCATAGTAGCAGGGTAAACCAACAACCACCACCACCATGATCCCAATTGAACATGTTTCTTAGATTACCTTTACCTTCGTCTCTATCTATCTTCTGTATGTGTGTGTTTGTGAAGAGGGAAAAAAAGGTTGAAAGTTGAAAAAATAAAAGAAGAGAAAAAAAGAGCGCCATTGAGGGCAATTTGCTTGCTATTGCTATCTCTAGGTGGATGATGATGATGATTTTTCCACTCGGTTGAGACTTATGTATGTATTTCTTCGTTTGCTTGCAAAAATCAAGGTATATAGCAACCAGCAACTGTTGAAAAGCAGTAAAACATATATCAAATGCATTCACATTCCATCTTTGAGAAATTTTCTCTCTAGGAAATGAAACTCAGAGGATTTCTATTCATTTCAAATGATAAACTACATAGTGCATGAATATGCATGTTTTAGACTAAATATTTGACTTCCATGTCATGTTTTAAAGTTCTTTTTCTTTTTAAGTTATGTGAAATAGCTTCATGCGTTAAAGAAAAAGGAAATAAAGTATTAATTGATTAATGAAGTGAGGGATTTAATGTTTCTAGACTCACATTTAGTTTGCCTTCAACACATTTCATTCTCTCCATCATCCTTCATCTTTTACTTCTTTGAATGAGAAAGAGAAAAAAGGGAAAAGAAATTCAGCATTGCAGTTAAAGGAAATTGGGAAAAAGGCGCAGAATATTGTGTATATATGAACACTAATTCAGAGTGAATTATTCACGAGGCAAATCTTTGTACTAAATTATTTAAGGAACGTGTTGAAGGCATGAATAATGGCAAAGCGAGGCGAGCAAGAGAGCAAAGTGAATTAAGAAGCGAAATTTCTTTTTAGAGAAAAAAATTTATTTTCGTTCGATATTTGAGTTAAACTTCCTATGTCCGGATGTCTTATGACTGAATGAAGTTAGAAAGGAAGTGAATGGCATACATTTAACAAGAAAGGGAATGAATAAATATGTTGATAGATAGAAAGGCTTGCGAAGAAAAAAAATAATTTATAATAAGTTAAAGGAAAAAAATAATAATATTAAAAAGAAAGTAAGGAAGCGGAAGGTTGGCGTTTGAAAAGGGTGCTCAAAGGATCTGAAAATAATGGAAACTTGCCTAGCTTCTAACGCACACACATATAAACATAAAATATTCAGTTAAGTAGGAAAAAAAATACTTCGAAGCCACTTTGATTCAATTACTTACATTTGCTTGCTTTATTGCGTCTGTTGAATTTTTGATTTCTCACTGTGTGTCCTAAATAAAATGACAACGAAAGATAAAATCAAGTACAATAAATGAAGTTGCAAATACAGTCAGTTGGGAAAGAGGAGAAAACAATAAGGGTGGAAGCTGAATTGACTTCACACTTGACTTGCTTTAAGGCTTTTCTCGTTTCGTTATTGTTTGTTCGTGACGCGTAATAACAATGACTTTTACGCTCGCACAATAACAATATTATTTTTGTGTAATGGCAAAATCACTTAACAGAAAAATAAATTTTAAATTTCATGTTACAAAAACAGATTCCGCTACTACTGGATGAAATAATATAAAAGAGAGAAGAAAGTTCTACTGTTAAATAAAATTACGCACGCAACAAAGAAAGAAAAAAAGCCGAGACGAGAGTGAGAAAGGAGAAGGAGAAAGAGTTTTTCAACAATAGAATAAATATATTTTTGTTACTAAATAAACACAGTCACACACAACAGAGAGTGAAGAAACTTTTGGCATATAAACAAAAGAATAGGCAGCGAATGCTAGGACGAAAGTGAAAAAGGCGAAGAAAGTTATCAAAAAGTGTTATTTGTTATTACTACTAAAAATATATATTCTATATATAAAACTCATTTTTATCGACAAGATCGCAAAAAAAGAAGAAGGAGGAAATGAGCACAATAAAGAAGACGAGGCAAAATTCTTATCAGCATCACAACTAACAGCAACAAAAGAAGTTAAATTAATCAAATTTCGAATGCAGAATGAGACGTGATCAAATTTAATTAACTTCGACAACATCAACAATCAATTAAAGCAAGAAAGATAGAAAGACAGTAGTCAAAAAACACAAAAAAAGAAAAGTAATAAATTATTAAGCGTGGAGTTCTTTACGCATTAATTTATTTACTTTCCAACCACACACACAGCAAATAAAATTAACCAAAAAAAGTTAGTAAAGATTGTCTCGAGTAGTGAGAATTGAGAAATCAATTAGAAAAACATTCATTCGCGACAATCATCATCGCCACCGCCATCGTCACGATTAATAAGATGTTCTGGTAGCCAAGACAGCTTCAGCATCGTGGATCCATATTGTAGTAGCGGAGGAATCAATAGTGGTGGACAATGGCCGATACCGAATTGCGGAGGACCCATGTGTCATCACGGACCTGGCCCAGGTACGAGTCAGCATCCAATGGGCATGCCACAGCCTCACATGCCAATGCTTGCGCATGGGCCCTCTATGACATCACTGCACGGTCCATTGCCACCACCACCATTATGTAATCCGTGCAGTCAACCGAATAATTTCAACTCAGTGCCATTACCCGGACCATCATCGAGATGGGGTCCGAGGACATCTTGTCCTGTACATAGTCCTTTTAGAGCTAGAATTCCTAATGGAACCATTTGTTCTGGACATCAGGTAAATTTTTCTTTAATCTAATCTAAAGTCAAAACTTTTCTCTTTTCGTGTTAAATTTTTATCAATATGGAAACAAAATGAAGAGAATCTGCTCGAATGAAAAACTCAATAGATGAGAAAAATAAGCTGTTTGAAAAAGATAAACTTTTCCCATAAAAATTAAAACTGAAAAATTTATTCTAAAAATTCATAAGCTACATCGTCTATGTAATGAAAAACTTAAAATCCACTTTAATGCCATAGTTTCTCTCTTTTTCTCTCCACAATTGATATGGAAGAAAAAGAGAAAATTAATTCTTTTATAAGCTTCTGGATTCACATATGTGTGCGTGTATGTTAGAGAATTTTCTATCATGTGTTTATTCAGGACTTTAATATAAATAAAAATCTTGAAAAAAAAAGTTATAAAGTTGACAACAAGCAATGCCTTTGGAATGTTTTTAGTCATTTATTTAATGTAATTTGTGCAATGTTTTTACACCTGAAGAAGAAAAAAAATCATATATGCAAAATAATCGAAAGAATGAGAGAGCATTAATGTTCCTGTTGCGAAGCGAATATAAATTTATGACTCTTAAGTCTATGCATGGAAAATTGTGTAAAAGTATTAAGTTATTTGCCAGAGTTATAAGCAAATGCAATTTTTATTCCAACTCAATTGAAACTTTTTCTTCATGATGCGGATTTTTTTCTTTCATTTCCTACCATCATACGCTCCAGTGAACAATCTAAAGCTCTCATATTCAACTGATTCTTATAATATTGCTGTTTCTCCTCCTTGTTTTTTCTACGAATTGCTTTTGCTAAGCTTCGAGTGTGTGTATGTAAGTTTTCCATATAAAAATATTTCTTTCGACAAGAAGGAACAGCAGAATTTCTTCGAGCATGTAATTCAAATGTTTCTACTCTATTCCAATTCAAGTTCTACTTAAATACTTTCTTTTTTTACAATGCAATGTTTCATTTCAAGTGTAACGATGAAGAAGAAAAACAAGAAGTGAAACGAATTTGTAAAGTGCCTGAACATACATGTGGATGAAAAAGATTGAAATACGAGTTCTTTTCTTTTTAGCTCTACAAATGTAAGAACAACTTTCGAATATTAAAAGTTTTTCATTTTAAATTTGTCACCATGAAAAAGAAAAGAAGAAAAACTTTAAAAACAATGAATTGAATGTTATTGAATTGTTTTTAAGATAAAAAAGTTAGGAAATTTAATAGAAATTAAAGTTAAATTTTCATGAAAAACTTTTTTATTCAATGAGTGGCAGTTCTTGATAGTCTTCAACTATTTTTTTTGTCATCATTTCATTGTCTTCTTATATATATCATATTTCAAGAGATGAAAAATAAATAAATAAAAAGCAAGTTCCTCATGCTGCTTGCTTGTCTATCTTGCATACGATGACAACGCGAAACGAGCAAGCAAGTGAAATGACATTCAAATTCGATGACAATTTCGTTGCATATGAAATTGAAAAATGTTTTGTGCATGAAGCGAATAAAAGAACGAGAGAGAAAGATGAAGGAAGGAAATGAGCGAGAAAAATGTTATTAAATTTCTTCTTCTTCTGCTTTTTATTTCTCCACTCAAGTGCAAGAGAAAATGAAAATTTTAAATCATCTCTCGCATAATGAATGAACTAAAAGCTTAAAATGAAACTATATTTTAAATTAAATATTGTGCACTCTTTTTCTGTGACTTTAACGAGTTTCTCTCTATTACTGCTTTTCGCTTTTTCCAGCAATCAAAATCCTCTTACATTTCTCTCTCTCTCGCTTTTAAATTGGATAAACTGCAAATCTACTTCTATGAAATATTGCAACTTTTACATTTCGCTTATTCAATTTCTCTATTGTTAATTTAATTGCGCTTTTAACCGCAAACCACTGTTCACTAACATCAGTCAAAGATAATTGAAACAAAAAAAAGCATCAATGTAAATTAAACGAGCAGTGCATTGTTTGTAATTAAATATTCATTTCATTGTGTTGTTATTGAATAGACCACAATAAATTGATTTCCATCACCTTTTATAACCGATTAAATTTGCGTCTACTTTGGTTTCAAGCGTTAATTAGAAATTTATAAACACATTGAAATGTTATTGTCTGAGAAACTGTTAAAGCTTTAGAAAATGAGCAAACAATTGAAGTGTAATGAAAACGCACGTGAACGAAATTTTGTTGTTATTATTGAAGATATGAAAAACAATAGACTTTAGTTGTGTCATTTCACTCATACCATCTTTCTCATTCGCTTTCTGTCAACATTTATTTCACAGATGAGACCCATTAAATTAATGAATAAAATGCCTTTAGCTTATTGCTTTTATTACACAACATGCATACGAGCAGAGAGAGAGAGAAAACTTACAAATGGTGAAGACATTTTCTTTTCAACTCCTACTACTACTTGATTTCATTTCATTTTTCATCAACTACCTGGGTGTGGATTCATGTGAAGTAAAATTTTTCTTTCAATTCTATTCTCTTTTCATCAAGAGCTTTCAGATCATTAAAATAAGAGTGACGTGTCTTTTGCGCTTCATGTTACATCATTTATAATAAAAGAAGAAAAGAGAAAGAAGTGACAATGGTTTGAGAAAATTCTCATTTAAGAAGTAAACGAGATATTTTGAAGCGAGATTTAAAAGACGTAATTAATAATTATGAGATTGTTGAAAAAGCTGATAAGTCGATATTTTTACCCTTACTTTGATGCTTACGCAAGGATTTTCTTAATCCAGATATGTATTCATGTATACTGATACCCAAACCATAAAAAATGATGAAAATCGAGTGCTCACTATAACACTTTCAATATAGATAGCACTTGAATTTTATAACCAAGCTTAATCGACTCTTCTCTATTCTCAGCTTATTTGTGCTTTGTGTCATACGCATATACATATTATATGAAAATTCATATACTCAAAAGAAGATCATTTTCCATAAAAACTTTTATACTTTTTATATTGAATTGAATACGATTATTATGTGTCTGAG
The DNA here is from genome assembly GCA_014622435.1 of Polypedilum pembai. Lineage (NCBI taxonomy): Eukaryota > Metazoa > Arthropoda > Insecta > Diptera > Chironomidae > Polypedilum > Polypedilum pembai. The sequence continues at coordinate 23,440 of JACWBX010003859.1, forward strand.
TACACTAAATCATTTTATGATTCTGTGTTTTTCGGGGTTTTTAGTTTTTGGCATAAACAACACGTTTTGAGAAATAAATAAAGTTTTTAAATAAACTGAAATTGAAATTTTCATAGCACATTGTTTTTCTCACATAATTCATATGATTTGGAAATTTAATCTTTTTATTTGTTGTGATTAACGTTTTACAATTGATTTTTGTTGTTTTATCTTAAATAAACGTTTTTGTTTTTAATCAATAAAATTGCTTTTTAGGTTATTCAAATTTGACAGTAAACTCTCATGAGGGATTGTTTGAATAATAAATAAATGGTATATTTGAGCAAACATTTTCATAATTTTATAAATGAAAAATATTCAAAGAGAAGACACTCTGTTTAATTGCTGATTTTGCAATTCGTAATAAAATCGAATTTTTTTAAAAAGTTGAAAATTATTCTATCTTTATTTTCTTATTTGACACTTAACTCATCTAATTGTAGCTAACTTTTTTACTTTTATGCTGAATATGAAAGTTTTCAATGGATTATGAATAAATTTGTCTTAATATAATTCATCAAAAACAATTAAGTCTCTAAACTATCATAAATCAAAAATGTAAACAAATCAATCCCGAGTAACAAAAAATACGTTACGATTTTCCGTTTACTTGCCGTGGTATACCAAAGGTATATAAACAGAAAGCGTAAGGTATTTTTGGCTTCTCGGGAATTGAATTTTTTTGTGCAAAAATTTTATTCTCAAATCAAGAAAAAAAATTTGAAACAAAAAGTGACATAATGTGGCAAAAACTTTCAGTTATTTCGCCTTGATGAAAACAAAATTTAAAAATACAAAATTAAGCAATTTAGAAGGTAAAAAAATCTATTTTTGTAGCTTTGTGAAGTTAGCCAAATTCCAACCAGCTAAATTTTCGTCTGAAAAATTTTATTTCGGCAGAAATCAATTTCAGTGACTTATGTATTTTAATCAAATCTTCAGCTAAAAATCTGAATAACTGCACAAAGGTTTTTCTTTGTAAACAATTTTATGCTTTGAAAAAATTCTTCTAGCATAAACCAGAAGCTTTTATCTATTTTTACCTAATTAAAGTGTCTTTTTCTTGAAAATAACAATCAATTGAATAAATTCCATAAAAACAATTTTATTGACCTAAATGAAAATTTCTAGAATCAATTTCAATATAATTTTTTTATGTCAGTTTATATCGAAAATCTAAAGAAAATTCAATATTTATTAAAGATGATAAATTTCAATTGCTAAACAGTCTTCATCATAAACTTTTTTTTTTGACTGATGGATAAAAATGAAAATAATGAAAATAATGCAAATAATTCAATTATTGAAGCAAAGTCAGAAGAAGAAGAAGACAATCTGGTAGAGGCGATTGAGAATATTAACAACAGCAAGTGTTCAGCTCAGAGAAAAACATCTGTGTGCTGATTTCGAAACATTTACAATTTTCTCATTACTGAAATTTAATAAAAGGAGCGAGAGAGAGAGAAAGAAAGTGAATTGTAAAACTAAGAGTGAGAACGTTAAAGCCGATATGTTCACTCTATACACAATTGCCTTTTCCTCATTTTATGCTTGAGCGCTTTTTACCATTCAACAATAAATTGATATAATCGCCATCTGAAAATTATTATTATGTTCAGCTGCACGTTGCTGCTGCTGATGTTCAATAGTAGGCACTGTTTGTATATATATGATGAAAAACAAGCACATGAAAACTGCCGAGATAGAGAGAGAGGTTCATGCGTGTTAAATTAGACCTATTTGGAATGACAAATTGATGATGGTGGTTAATGTATCGAGTTTCGAGCCTTCCCCATCTATCCAATGATTATTAATGTTAAGAGGAGGAAAAATAAGTTTGTTTCACTCTCTCGCGCTGTTGATGATAATAAATTAAACGTTAACGCTGCCAACTTGCATGTGTGTGTATTTAATGGCGTAAAGAAACATTAATAACAAAGAAAGGCGGCCTTACGGTAATTTTTTCCTATTATTATTAGCATCAGCTTCTGTCAAGAGAGCGAGAAATATATCTAAAAGTGAAATTCGAGAACTTTTTCTCCACCTTCTTAAAAGTTTATCATCACTGCTGCTACTGCAAACTCTTGTTGTTTTTAAAAATATTTTTTTGCTTTTCTGAAAAAAGCTCTTAAGAGCACAAGAAGCTAAAAGAAAAGTTTAAAGTGGCTTTTTCTTTCATTTTGTACATAACTTTTTGCCTACCTTCATTTTGTATATTTTTAAAAGTTAAAAAATTTTAATTCAGTAATAATAAAGGTTGTTATTACACGTGCGTAAGGCACAGATGCAAACTGAAGCTCATTGACTCAATTTTATCCAACTATGTGGTTAAAATGTGATTTTTAAAAATAAATTTTATTCCATCATAAATAAATCAATCAAAAACTCTCGTAATTACCATCATTTCACGAAAAACTCGTTGTCATCACCAGCAGCAGCAGCAGTAGCAAAAAAAAAACATCAAACTTTTCCTTAATCCTTCATGAAATGTTTTTTTCTTACTCTTTTGATATGAATAAGGAAAATATTCAATGAACGGCATTAACAAGCATGTTTTCACAGCTACGTGCAAAATGGATGAAAGTTTTACCACTCAATGTTCGTGCTAATGTATTGCAACTAGTTACTTTCATCATCTCTCACAATTAATCAATATGTATATCAGTGTGTATGTAAAAAGTTTCTCGTTTAATTTTCAATATCAAAAACATGAGAATACAAATTTATTGTAGATAATATTGAACAGCAATAGCAAAAAAAAAAACAATTGATATTAAATTTCATTTGTCAATTTTTAATCTTTCATTTATTGGTTCAGTCGTTTTGTTGTTTAAACAGTAAATAATATTGATTGAAGTGAAATTTTTCAGTATCGCTTGATGCAAAGTGCAGAAAATGTGTTCGAAAAATTATTCATAATAATTTTAAATATTTAAAAATTTCATTTTTAGTGTAATTTTTGGTGCTAAAAGGAAATTAGCACATTACAATTCTCTTATTTACATAATAAATAAATGAAGTTTCGTTCTGTTTCTTTCAAAAGACAATTTTCATCAATTTAAATTTAGTTCAAATTTAACGGTTTTTTAAATTTTAAAATTTTTAAAAATTTTAACGGTTTTTTCTCTAATTTTCACGTCTTGATTTGATAATGAATGAAACGATATGAGCGAAAAAAAAAGCCAAAATCTACATCCGTAAAAAGTAAAATATTTCCTTCTGCTGATATGTGAGCGAATATTTGATCTTATTCGTATAAGAAATATGTGAAAGTGAAATAAGCATAGATGAATGGATGGATGGTTTGCTGTGTGATGAGAGAAAATTGAAATCTATATTTTGTCGATATATTTCATAAGTATCAAACACGTCTGTGAATTTTTCACATCTTTTTCTACTTATATGCACGCACTGTTTGAGAATGATGAAAAATTTGTATGTGCTTTGACTTTGTGATTTAGATATTTCCACATACACACATCCACTTTGTTTTTTAACTGCGAATATGCTCTCTCAAAGAACCTTGGTATCAGTTGAACTTAAATTCTTTCCGTTTTCTCAAAAATATTGAAAATATAGCAAATATTTGTATGCACATAAAGCTGTTATGGCATAATACGCGGATTAGATAGATATACATACATTTTATATGTGAAAAAGAAAGGATGATGATGAATGACATGAAACAAAATCAAATTTTTCTCTAAAAATGTTTATAATAAAAAAATGTGATGTGAAGAAGAGAAAATCGGTTTAAAGAGAGAAATCTTTTTTTTTCGTTCAATAAATATGATATTTTATGATAAATAGAAGAAATAATAGAAAATTCTTCAAAATTTCAATGATTTATGATAGAAAACAATTATTTTTTACTTCATCATCATTACTTGGTTTTTATCAATCAAATTTTGATAGCATTTGAGTAGATTGCGACAAAATAACGATCACTTTTTGATTGGGCTTCAAGACTTAAAACTTTTGCACAAAATTTTAAATTTTAATTAAAACCCTATTAACTGTGTGTTTTGCCGTGGCATGTTAAAGGCAGATAAATGGAAAAAATTACATATTTTTGGCTACTCGGAAAAGAGCTCTCAAACCTTGTAGTAAACAAGATTTAGGATAAACGAACCTAAAATGTTTAGTTTTCAGAACTTTAAGCTCTTTTACCCTAACATTATCGTATAATTTAAGTACGCATAAAAGTGCAAAATTTTGCTATCTTTCACGTACTTTCGCGCTTCGTTCAAATCAATATTCTTTTGTTTGGAAATGTAAAAAATTCTATCATTTATTTTTTAAAATATTCATTGCTTTAATGCATAAATTGATAAAAATTTAATTTTCGTCAAAAAGAAGTAAAAAAACAAAATGACTTTTTGGAATCAATCCAATTTGTTTTTCATTCTTCTTTGTTTGTCTCCATGGCATGCAAAAAAGTGACATTCGTTTTTTGCTCATTATTCAATTAATTTACGATGAAACAAGAAAATATGTCACGAGCATGCATACACATAAAGAATAGTATCATTATTAATAAGAGCAGTTGAGCGCCACTGTGACCGCGAGGTTCATGCGCTTGATCTGAAGAACAGCGTAGTGGCTGGTCCGGGTTCGAGCCCAGGCTGCGCTTTCTTTCAGAAATTTTTCAGAAGTTTAGATACTTCGACT